>JAFFST010055711.1:607234-624740 GCA_022414735.1 Noturus placidus
CCTTAATCAGAAGGCAAACACAACAAAGATTTGAAGAAGTTTAAGAAAGGCTGCCACTTCCGGTAGAACTTATCAGAGTTGGCACCCAGAATACCTAATCTTTTCCAATTTTACAAAAGACATGACATCCCTGAGCCACTGAGTGCTGGAGGGAGGCTTTGTAGCTTTCCAATTGAAAAGAAGGCGCCGTCTTGCTAACAACGAAGTGAATGCCATCCATCCATCCAAGAGATCTAATTGGTTCGAGGTGTACCTGTTATAATCCTCTGGATACCCAAATATGGCAATATCAAATTACTATCAAAATACGTCTGCCAAAAGGAGAATAATAATGGGCAAGTATAGAACATATGAGTTAGGTTGCAGGGAGAGGCATGACATTTATCACATCTGTCAGTGACAGAGGGATAAATCTGTGATAGACCTGTTTTGGAGAAATGAATCCTGTGCACTACCTTGAACTGTATCAAAGAGAGACGAGCACAAGACGAACTGGAGTGGATCTTGGTAAGGGCAACGTCCCACCAGGTTTCATTTAAGGCCAACCCCAGTTCGCCCTCCCAAGCAACCTTAATTTTAGTAAGAGGTGAGCTATCGTAGGATAAGTTTATTATAAATTTTTGAAATAAGCGATTTCTGAAGGGGGTCGGAAGAGAGGAAATCATCCCATAATTGACTTGGGGGTGAAGAGGGAAAAGTAGAAAACAATGATTTTGCGCAATGTCTAACTTGGAAATAACGAAAAAGATGGGACTGTCGAAGCTGAAAGTCACTCGACAGATCTGCAAAGCTACGAAAGGTACCTTCCCTGTAGAGATCTTTGAAGGTTTTGAGGCCTTTGTCGTGCTAGACAACAAAAGTAAGATCAGATAGTGCAGGTTGGCAGCTTATTATTAAGCAAGCAATTTTAAACATTTTGCACACAGTGTTTATTTTCTCTTTTTTTGTTTGGGTGTAGAACACATTACATTTCTGCAGCATGACAGCTTTTGTGTTTGGTTCAGTTTGCAGCACACTATATGAAAAGAAGCAAAACGTTATATGAAATGAATATTATATAAATTCTCCATACTTTTTGCACATGTAGAAATCCCTTTTCAGTTCAGACCACAGGCTTTCATCAGGCTTCAGATCCAGAGACTGAAATGGCCACTGCATACCAATGAAGCGACCATTTCTGTATTGATTTGGATGCATGTTTCGGGTCTAGAGCTGCAACAACTAATTGATAAAATAGATAATAATCGATTATGAAGGTCGTCGTCAACGAATGTCATTATCAATTAGTCCGTCTGCATGCGGTATGGGGAACGTTTATTCATTGTGTTACTTCTGTTCCAAAAACACACATCAGAGAGTACACACTAAAGTTGTGTCCCAAATGATGTACTGTACACTTATACTATGGATTATATACTCTACCATCTAATGTATATCTTTTAGAAGAGTAGTATCCTCTCAAATGGAACTCTAGCGGGTTTTTATTAACCAGAAATATAAGCTGTTTCTCAGACTATGTTACATGACATCAAATGTACGTAATACAATGCTGTTTATGTCAGTGTTACCTTTTATGGCCAACATGACTTCAGTCATCATCAGACGGAGACGTAATGGTCAAGTGTCAGCAGAAAAAAGTGTACGACCAAAGTCCTCTAAGGCATGGGAGCATTTTATATTAAATTCCGCAAAAAAGATCAAATTTTACAAAGTGGAGCTTGTGTAGCTTGGGAAGCATGACAGTGATACATAAGGACTAACTTGTGTTTATATCCAAAATGCTCCACTGTGTGCAAGGGGTTGGGGAAATGGGTGCGAGTTGCTTAAAAGGTTTAGTTTAATTCAATTTAATTTCTTGTCATTATATGTTGTATTTGCACGATACAGTGTAAATTCTGCAGGTAATTAAAACAGGAGCACTCTATTTGTAACAATAGTAGTGTAATGTAATGTGCACCTGTAATGTACATTCTTCTGTGATGTCAAATTAAAACGGTAAAATCAAAGTAAACATAAGTTAAACAATATTCCTAAAGACAGTGAGTAATAGAAACCATAAGGTACAGTGAAGGGTAGATTTCATTATTAATTTATAACTGAAGTTTAATTATCACTGCTTTTTTCTGCATAAATAAAAAAAAATCCATAATTACTTATATATAATATAAATGTATATAATGGTACTGGAAGTTTGTTTTTTCCCCTACCATTCGATTGATCAAAAATTTATCAGCCGATGAATAGATTGGGAAAATAATCGTTAGTTACTGCCCTATATGGGTCAGTAGTTTGTTGAACGATTAATTTATCGCCATGTTTTATACTCATTTAACCAGTTTTTGGTTTGAAATATCCTGGTCCTTAGCAGAATTCATAATGCTATCAATCTTAGCAAGAGCCCTTGGTCCACCAGCTGCAAAAATACCAGATCCACCACCATATTTCACAGTGTAACCCAGCTCAGCAATACAGGAAACTGTCAAAGGTTTAGATATTTAACTTTTTGATTGCTGTGGTTTGAAATTCATTGCCAGCAGGCACAAAATATATATACAATCTTTTATTTTAATGTCTGTTGGGTAATGTGGTTTGGAGGAATCTTGGCATACTGCATTACTGTGTATTTTTATTTTCATTTTCCTAATGTAGAGGCGAGATGCAATCTTAGCACCTTTGACATGAAATGAAAGCCAGAAACATCCATTCTTTGGCACACAATGTAAGGGCATGTAACATTGTTCAAACCTTTTGATTAAAACACGCAATACCATGCAGGAAAGTTTAACACAGTCGCTGATCTAAAGTGTCCGTTTACAGGATACGAACCTGATCTAGAAATGATCAGTTAACACATAGTAAATAAAGTTCATTATGCTTCTTTCCAATTGTGAGTTGCACTTGGTCAGTGCATAACAAAGAAAAAATGGAGAAAATCTCCTGTCACATGCCTTCGTCAGTTGCTCCCGCACTGTGAAATTGATTAAGGGGACAAACTCATTAGCATTTTATTCCTCCTGTACCTACACCAATTGCTTTCACACCAGGTTTCACACACGTCAAGCCAGTAGCCTTCAGCTTGGTGCAGCGACCTACAACATTTTAGGAATTCCAATTTTTTTTTTCAATAATTGGCTCTAACTAAAATGAAATCAACAATTTTTTTGACATAAATCTTTTTGAATAGAGCAAAACCATCCTTGCAAGATGTTCTGAGTGGCCTCAAAAGCATTTACTCTCTCAGGTCTTAATTTTATTTTCTAGTCTTGAAGACACTTGTGCTGGTAGTATATAATCTTGTTGTGTTAGACGTACAAGAATAAAGAAATGGAATTTACTTTATAACACCTAAGTTGGGATCTGCATGCCCATTGTTATGTCAGTATTGTTAAGCTGATTGAGTGAATTATTATCATTGTTATTGTTATTTTTATAGTCTGAGAGTTTAGATAGTAGCAGGTGGTATTTACTGTTAGAAATGAGACACTGGTAGTAATTTGTCACCTAACAGAAATAGATTCAGCCACACTGAAACAAAATTACCAAAGTATCTCATGTGTCCACCCAAAACTGTGCTTGACATATTCATCTTAGAGGAACTGGGAGTGGTCTCTAATATGTAGCCCCCCCCCCCCCTCTCATTTGTTAGTCACGATTGGCCAGAATCTATAGTACTTGCTTACAGTTTCTTGTATACAGTCAGCATTTTTCTTCGAACATACATTTGGTATTGGTGGCCAAGAAATTTAATTGTGGTCTCATCTGAAAACAAGGCTCAAATCACAAAAATATTATTTTTATTTTATTTTATTTTTTATTTTGATTGTGGTTATTTTGCTTTGTGCAAACTTTATCTATGGCAATAAAATGAACAAGTAGGTACTTTGAGCTCTTTGGTTAGTAAAAATACATTTTAAATATTAGTCTTTTGCATCACTATTTTCACACCATTGCTTGATGTACATTGAATTAGACTAGAGCTAGATACAATTAACCCTATATTGTCATCAAAATCACCCCTCAGCTACTAAGCTACTGAATACAGTAAGCATATACACTCAGCTGGTTGCTTATAAAACCCAACATTTCTGCAGATTGCAGTTAATTATCAGTTCAACCAGTACATGTTTTATCATGCTTTTTACATGAAGCCATACCATCCACCTATATACTTTTTTTTTTTTTGTATTGTCCTTTTTCTCTCTCTCTCTGTATGCTAGAATGTTCTCATTAGTAATGTTGGAACGTTTCCAGACTTTGGAAACTTCTATATTATGTCTCTGATTAAGGATGGTTTTAACTGCTTACAGCATGTGTTTTTATGTCCATTACCTGCACAGATTAACAGAGGTCTGTCTCTTTATAAGCTTTCTAGTTTTCTCTATTGCTAATGGATGATGAAAGTGATTTTGTACAACCTCATGTTTAGTCAAAGGCAACTAGAGTGTTTCTAGAGACTGGAGGCTTTTAAAAATATTTTTGTTTCTTTTCATTTTTACAGTATTCTTTAGGGATGTTAATTATTATCCTATAAGTCATTTCTTCAGTTGTTTGAGTGGAAATTTTGGATTATTTTGTTCAGTAATTTTGGACATTGTCTTGCCAATAATGGTGCTGACAGCATTCTTAGAGACATTTTACGCAGCAAAAAAGGTCATCTTAGCAAGTGAAAAGATCTTGAATATAGTCAAATTTATCTAGTATTTATTATTAAAAGATTGCAGTAAACTAAATATAAGCTTGAAATGAGTACACATGGGTTGAAAAAGGTTAATCGTCTATTTATTTTATTGTAATCTTTATAATAAGAAATACTAGTTAGATTTGACTATATTCAGGGATTTTCACTTGCTAAGATTTCATATAGCTCATTATATATGAAACAGGGTTTGGTGGATACTTGTTAACCCCACATTAATTAAAAAAGAAAATGCATAACGAATGGCTTGACACTTTGTATAGACTTTGTATGTAGCAAATACAAGCATTCGCATATGAAAAAAGTTCCATAAGAGCTCACAGAATATCTGCGTGCATGTGTGTTTCTACAGCAGCAGAATCTGAATATTTAAGTGTCCTGAGTTTCTGAATTCATCTAATTTCTCTATCTTTGTTTCCTTTACTGGTGTTCCTGTTCTCCTTGTTTTGTTTTTTTCTCTTGCTCATCCACCTCCCCGTCCTTCATCTGTCCTCTTTAGATGCAAACATTCCATCTCTGTGAATCATTTCCATCCCAACAATTCCATCTGACAGTATATTAACTGTCTTGTTAAAGGCGGGGCACATATTGAGAGCTTGACGGTAAACAAATATGACGCATGCATTGCATTTGTATTGATGGCATGAGAGTGGCCTTGTGTACAGAAATGCTTTCCTGCATTTGTTTTCTATAATACTGCATCAGTAAGATTAAATTGTGAACTTACATTGTTCATTGCTGTGTGGAAGAGAAACTGGGTGAATGTACCAGATAACCTAGAAAGCTGATTTTCCCTATAACCTATTATATTTTCCTATGTATTTCAAGGGCCTTGCTCAAAACTGAGGGCTCTGGAAGTTGGTTAGATCTTTCTGTGATTGACATTGCCCCCTTTACACTTGCTCTTGTCTTGAACCCTGGAGGCTTGTTTCCCATACAGATTAGGCCTGATCTTTGATTAAATAGTTATTCAGCAGTGAATTATTGAGCAAGGCTTTCTATATTTTAATTTTCGAACCACGATTAATCACTACTCAAAAATATCCTTGGGACAGGTAGTCAAATGAATATGTATTTTATCTCTGTAGTGATAGGAATGGTTCGTGTAAGTAATAAAACACTTCACAATGTGATGTAGGAAAATAATAGGATCTTGTGGCTTGATGTGAAGTGGTGCTACTGATACAACTACAAACTGTTTCATTCCAGTTATACTATAGTAATTTGACAACTATTCAATTTTTTTACGTTTATTAAAGAACATCACGTCTTTTTATCAGTTCATATTTACATTTATGTTATCACTTGGGTATATTGCAGCTACATTATAAATAGATCCTTCAGCATCCTCTCTTTTTTCTCTCTGTTGAAGGTATTAAGACAAAAAAGTAGCTGGTCATAAAAGCATATGTCTTAAAGACTTTTCCATGACAGAAATCTCACAGCTTTTCCTCTGACTGCAACAAAGTGCGGACATTGGAAAAAACTATTGTAAGTTTTCTAAATTTCACATGTGGAGTGTCTGTTGTACAAGTCCCTGTGAATAAGCTGTGACTAAGTCCCTGTACAAGTCCCTGTGAATAAGCTGTTACTAAGTCCCTGTTCAAGTCCCTGTGAATAAGATGATTATGTGAATAAGATGATAATGTATTAGAAGGAGCACATATGTAGTATTATAGAATAATAATGATGATAATGAGACTTTATAGGTCACATATATAGCACAGTGAAAATCTTTTTTCCAGCATGTTTGGAGGTTGAGATCAGAGTGCAGGGTCAGCCATGATATGGCGCCCCTGGAGCAGAGAGGGTTAAGGGTCTTGCTCAAGGGCCCAACAGTGGCAGCTTAGCAGTCCTGGGGCTTGAACCTCTGACCTTCCAAGGAAAAAAAAGAAATAGACTATAAACCTGAGATTTCATTGTCAGGTTCAAAGCAAAAAATAGTGAATGATGTATAAGATTTTAAATTGTAATTTGTAAAACTGGAAATGTACTATATAGGTTATGTTTAGTAACATTCATTTGTTCCTCTCCTTGAAGTTTATAATTATAACAGCATTCCGTCAGAGAATTCCTCAGTGAGGAAGAATTATTAACTTTGATTCAGTTTTCTTCTCATCTTAATATTGCAGGCTATATAAAATATTAGAATGTTGGAAAAACCACAGTGTTTAACAGTATTATAAGCTTCATGTCCATGATTATCTAATTTGTGTACCTGTCCCAGGGGCTGTCCTTAAGTGCTTGGGAATGAAACAGCCTTGCCATGCAATACCATCCATCATAATAGGACTCTATTTGAATAAGCTGACACTTAACAACTCATTTAAAGCCACATGAGGGACAGGACCAAGTTCAGTTGGGGTGAGTGCCAGGTAAAGGTTTGTGGGTGTAGCTACATGTCATTTTACAGCAACAGGGATGAAGAGAATAAAATAGCATTTACAGTTATGTGAAAAAAATAAGTACACCCTATGGAAATTGCTGGCTTTTTTTGACATATTTGGACAAGCAAACATTTGATCCTCTTTGAAACAGTGCCTATTAATAAATTCGATATACTCTGTAAAATGCCACTATTGTAGTGTTTTTCACAAAAAACACATCAGTCAGAAGGAAAAAGTAAGGATACCCTGACATTTATCACACCTTCAAATCCATAAAATTAGAATCAGGTGTTGAAGAATGGGTGCCAGTGATTAGAATCTGCTTAGGAAGTGAATTTTGAACCTGTCTTATTTATATTAAGTACTTCTTACCAATTGTGAGGCATGGTGGTTGAAATGTTATGGTCCGGGGTTGCTTCAATGCCTCAGGTACTGGACAGCTTGCATTCATTGATTCTCCTATGAATTCTGCATCATATCACAGAGCACTTGAAGATAATGTGAGGCCTTCTGTTCTATCTGAAAGTGGAACTTTCAACAGAATAATGATCCTAAGCACACTAGCAAATCCACCAAAGAGTGGCTCAGAATGGAGGGGTATGTAATGGTCAAGTCATAGCCTGGATTTGAATCCGATTGAAATGTTGTGGGGGGATTTGAAATGGGTAGTACATTCAAGAAAATCCTCAAAAATCTTGGAACTGAAAGAATATTGCATGGAAGAGTGGTCAACAAATCCAGAAATCCAATGTCAGAGACTGGAGGACAATTATGCAAAACACTTACAATAAAAGCTAAAGGTGACAGTACTAGCTTCTGAGGCCTAGGGTGTACTTATTTTTTCCCAAGACGAATATCAAATCTATAGCTTTTTCTATCATTTACCCAACAGAAATATCAAATTTTCCTTGTATTTTTGTTAAAGTATATGAACTTCATTTATAGGCACTGTTTCAGAGGATCAAATGTTTGCCTGTGCATATATGTCAAAAAAGCCATGAGGTGTACTTATGTTTTCACATGACTGTATTTGCTGGAAGTCTGGAAAACACACCAAAAACATTCTCTCTCATCCAGCCATTATTCATTTACTGAATTAAATTTCTGTATTGCTCTGCTGTGCTTAGCCATCTCCTAATGTCCTGGCTTATTCTTCTGGAATCTGTTGTAACCCAACCTGAACACATAATATTTAAAATTCAGTTTTATTTTGGGTTTCATTACAATGACAGCAGGTACATTTAAAAAAACAAAAAAAAACAAACAAAAAAAAAAAAAACAAAAGGACATTGGGCAATACACCAAAAAGCAATCTCAGAATTAGAATCTGACAAAAGTGGTGTATCCTAGTATTAACGCTCCTGTGTATGTGTGTGTGAGAGAGAAAGAGAGATGGTATGGCTTATTGTTGTGGTTGGCACAGCAACAGGCATGATGCCAGGCCAATCCCTGTGGTTTCCTCTAATTTCCCCAGTGCTCTGCTTATTTATGCAGCACCATGACTGGACAGGAGCTGGGCTTGCTGAATAGTCGGCATCACTGGCAAATACAATGCTGTGTGTTTGTGTGTGTGTGCGCGCATGTGTTGTTTATTATATTTGCAAACAATCTTCTACCATAAATGAATAAACTCAGAGCCCAGAAAAAATGGAAAAGCATTAAAGTGTTCTAACACTCGGGGCTAGATGCGTGTGAAATGAAAGCTATAGCTCATCTCACTAACTGTGCCTGCGATGCTTACTAAATGCTCTGCGTGCAAGACAAAATGTGGTTTAAAAGCACAGGTGAAGTGGTGGAAATGAACCGCAGTCAAAATCTTGGAAATATCGAAGAACTGCAAGTTCAACAACAGAAACAGCATGTTAATGCAGTAAATGAAGTTGTTCTGGCTCTCATGTCAGAAAAAGTAAATGGTTTAGAGGGCATTAATATAGCAATATATGTGATAACCAGGATTGTGAGGGTTACTTTAAAAATGTATTGTTACAGTTTAAAATTACTTCATAAAAATGTAATCAGTAACATAATCCAAGTATCACAATATGAAAGTAATGTAATCTGATTATTTTTTAATTACTTCAAAGTCACACATGTAAATAAAATCTAGAGCAATATGATCTAAAATTCTTTTATTTAAAACTTATTTTAGAGCTTAAAAACAAATGTCCCTGTAGTCTGATGACTTTGTTTTTGGACGTAAATGTAACTGATTACAGTTACCAGTTTTTTGTATCCTGAATACTTAATACGATACATGTATTTCGTTACTCCCCACGCCTGGTGATAACTAATTGGTTTTAATGAAAAAAAGGTGTTTTGTGCAGAATAATGTAGTTCCTTTGCGTAAAATGTGTGCAATTATTCTTGAAATTGACTGGTATTTGAAATAAATTATAATATCACACAAGTCCTGTTTGATGTGTTTAATTTCTTTATCTGAGAGCAAAATGGACATATGTGTTCCTGATGTATGTGTTATGATGAAAGTTGCCAGAGCTTCTCGACAAAAGCAGTCAAATTGTCAAACATTAATAAAAACGACATACTGTAATTTCCCAAAATAGTTGCCTCGTATTACTACACATTTTGTCATAAAATAAAAATATGCATGAGAATAAATAAAAACCCATACTGGCATTTTAAAAGTAGGTTGATTCTGCCTATAAAGCTCAAAGACACACTCATGGTGATAATTTACTCCTGGTTTTAGTAGGCAGTACAAATTATGCACTAAAACTGGCAGTCACTAAATCCCATGGTTTATGAATAGAATATGTACTGTAATCAACACACTTTTCTTTTCTTCACCTTTTTTTGTTTTCCCTTAGATGCATATACATTATGCAGAAAGGTGCATTTTGCATGTGTATGGTTAGATTGCTCATGCAAGTGTCTGCTGGTTAGTTCATAGCACTCAAGATTTTAATTACATATAAAATAGGTGCAAACAGCTTAATTCATTTGGCCCTCAGAGTGAATACATCATTGAGATATAATGTTTAACCAGTTATCCATTAAGTACAGTATGATTTAAAGGTACTGCCTGTACTTGAACGAAAGAAATTACTTAAGTATTTCTCCATCTCACATTAAACACATATCACACACACTGAATCACATACGCCTGTTCATGTGCAAATGTACACACAGCCTGGGGATTATTGTGTATTATGTAACCCTAATATTGCAGACGTCCTGCAGCCCCCTGTTCTAATATAATCTGCATAAGTGTTGCGTTAGACAGAGTCAGAGCTTATATTAAAGTAGGGATAAATATACACTCACTGAGCACTTTATTAGGAATAATATACTAATACTGGGTAGGGCCTCCCTTTGCTCACAAAACAGCATAAATTATTCATGGCATGGATTCTACAAGATGTTTGAAACATTCCTCGGAGATTCTGGTCCATGTTGACATGATTGCATCACGCAATTCCTGCAGATTGTTCAGGTGCACTTTTATGCACCTACCCATGGATGCCAACATGTACTGTGACATACTGAAGCAGAGCATGATCAGTATGCAGTATTCCAGCATGATAACGACCCCAAACACACCTCCAAGACGACCACTGCCTTGCTAAAGAAGCTGAGGGTGAAGGTGATGGACTGGCCAAACATGTCTCCAGACCTAAACCCTATTGAGCATCTGTGGGGCATCCTCAACTGGAAGGTGGAGGAGCACAAGGTCTCTAACATCCACCGTGATGTCATCATGGAGGAGTGGAAGAGGACTTCAGTGGCAACCTGTGAAGCTTTGGTGAGTTCCATGCCCAAGAGGGTTAAGGCAGTGCTGGAAAATAATGGTGGCCACACAAAATATTGACACTTTGGGCCCTATTTGTACATTTTCACTTAGGGGTGTACTCACGTTTGTTGCCGGCGGTTTAGACATTAATGTCTGTGTTGAGTTATTTTGAGGGGACAGCAAATTTACACTGTTACACAAGCTGTACACTCACTACTTTACATTGTAGCAAAGTGTCATTTCTTCAGTGTTGTCACATGAAAAGATATCATCAAATATTTACACAAATGTGAGGGGTGTACTCACTTTTGTGAGATACTGTATATAATGTATGTATGTATTGAGGCTATATTCACTAGTTTATAACCACATAAATAAAAGTAAAAAACATTTAGTAATGGAAAAGCTGAATTATAAATTAGAGGAAGGATTGTTTCAAATTTTAAGTCAACATCTCAAGTTCATAAAAAATGCTACCATGATCAGTCAATAGGTGCACAGTCATGCTCAGTAAAAAACAAAAAAAAACACTTAATTGTTAATTGCTTTTATCTTCCTATAAAATGAGTATTACTGTTATTTAATACTTTACTATATAAAATGCTTTGCTAGTTTTTACACCATGATGTTAAATGCTTTTACTAAACACAGATAAAATAGTAGTTTTTTGAGCTAAATGAAACATTTTGTGTGTATGGGGCTATCAAATATGACCAGTTATTGAATGAATACTTTGAAAATTGGAATAGTTTTTTTTTGTCATTTCAGACAAAATACAATAACTTGTGTGGCATAGTTTATATAGTAAGTGCCATGGCTATGTGTACATGCTGTCAGCCTACACACTGAGAGACACAAGTTCTTAAGGGATATGATGGACTGGCTGTCGAGGCTGCTGTAAAAGCCAATCAGTGCGCTCCAGTTATGTCATGCAGTGTGCTTTCATCAGAAATTTCATCTGGTATTGCCCAAAAGCTGTTTAATCAGGTCCAGAGGGGCTCATTCAGGCCAAATAACATCTTGTGTTGCAATAGATTGCATCACGAAAAAATGCCACTGACCAGGCAGTCTGAAACTACTTTGTGTTTATAATGTAGTAAGTATTAAAAAGTGAGAAATTTGAGAATTCCTACACTAAGGATGTAAATAACTTATATTTCAGTTCTGTTCTGCAGATTTGTTGAAGGTAATTGTATAAATGTATTTGGGCTGTACAAATACTCCAAAGTAGTCAATAGTCAAAAGGCTGTTGCTTCAGGTATGATAATTCTATTCAGTATAACTCAATGATCATACATATTTATGCTAGGCCGGCACCTTACCCTAACCGTAACCTTATATAAACTTTGCCCTGTTATGCTGTGGGAGGCATTTTGCATCGGGTCTTTCTTGTCCCTTATGTGTTAGACAGCATTTTGTTTGCCATTAGCGAAACACCAACTGAGGGAATATCTTTTGAAAGAATGGTGTTCTTGGTGCTCCAGTACAGTTTTAGAGAATTGTAGAATCACTGGCAAGATGCACTGAAGTTGTTCAGGTGGCTTACAATAGCCCATAACCTTAGTAATATACTTTCTGTTGGTCCTTTATCGTCCACGGAGACTGCTCTGCTTTCTGTCACTGAAGCCTTACAACTAGCAAGATGAACCTCAAGATCATCTGTCCACTTCAAACTCAACCTCTCTGCTGCTTTCGACACTGTGAATCATCAGATCATACTGTGAACTCTCTCCAGCCTAGGCATCACCGGATCGGCTCTGCACTGCGCAGTATCATATCTCTCAGACAGATCCTTCAAGGCATTGTGGAGGGGAATTTCTGAAACTCAGCAACTCGCAACTGGGGTTCCTTAGGGGTCAGTTCTGGGTCCACTGCTCTTTTCTTTTTATAATACATCTCTGTGGCAGCTGATTGAGTCTCATGGCTTCTCATATCATTGCTAGGCTGAGGACACCCAGCTCTTATTGTCCTTCTAGCCTGATGATCCATCTGTCTCTGCACGAATCTCTGCTTGCCTGTCTGACATCTAAAACTGGATGAAGGAACACCACTTTAAGCTCAACTTGGCAAAATGTGAGCTTCTCATCATCCCAGCCTTCCCCTCAATGAACCACAACATTATTGTACAGCTCGGCTAAACCATAATCAAGCCTACCAGGACAGCCAAGAACCTTGGGCTGACTTTTGAAGACAGTTTGACATTCACAGACAACATTTCAACAACTGTACGGTCCTGTAGGTTCATTCTGTTCATTCAAGAAAATCAGACCCTAACTCACCGAACAGGTTACACAGCTGGACTATTGCAATGCACTACTCTTGGGCCTCAAGCCAGCTCCATCAAACCCCTTCAGATGATTCACAATGCAGCAGCATGCCTCGTCTTCAATTAGCCCAAAAAAACTAATGTCACACGCCTCTTCATCTCCCTCCACTGGCTTCCTGTAGCTGCCTGTATCAAATTCAATGCCTTGATGCTCACCTACAAGACCTTGTCTGGAACATCATTCCCCTACCTCAATACTCTCCTTAAGGCTTACGTTCCCTCACACAATCTGTGATCGGTTAATGACTCAACCTTAGTAGTGCCTGCTCAGTGTGGCTCAAGGTCCCGTTCCAGAACCTTCAAATTAACGTGCCAACGTGCTAAAGTGCCAACCCCACATTATCTTAAAAAAAAAAAATAAAATTAAAAACGAAACAAAAAAGACTTGCAGTGCATCTGGAAAGTATTCACAGCACTTTACTTTTTCCACATTTTGTTATATTACAGTCTTCATCCAAAATTTATTAAATTAATTATTTTCCTCAAAACTACAAACAATACCCCATAATAACAACATGAAAGAAGTTTGTTTGAAATCTTTGCAAATTTATTATTAAAAAACAAAAATGCACATGTACATAGATATTCACAGCCTTTACCATGACACTCAGAATTGAGCTCCGGTGCATCCTGTTTCCACTGATCATCTTTGAGATGTTTCTACAACTTGATTGGAGTCCACCTGTGGTAAATTCAGTTGATTGAACATGATTTTGAAAGGCACAAACCTGTCTATATAAGGTTCCACAGTTAACAATGCATATCAGAGCACAAACCAAGCCATGAAGTCCAAGGAAGCACACCACCAATCAGATCTGTGTGGTAGAGTGGACAGACGGAAGCCACTCCTCAGTAAAAGGCACATGACCGCTCGCCTGGAGATTGCCAAAAGACACCTGAAGGACTCTCACACCATGATGGAAACAGAGATTGAACACTTTGGCCTGAATGGCAAGCATCATGCCTGGAGGAAACCAGACACCACTCATCACCTGGCCAATACCATCCCTACAGTGAAGCATGGTGGTGGCAGCATCATGCTGTGGGGATGTTTTTCAGCGGCAGGAACTGGGAAACTAGTCAGGATCGAGGGAAAGATGAATGCAGCAATGTACAGAGACATCCTTGATGAAAACCTGCTCCAGAGAGCTCTGGACCCAGACTGAGGTGAAGGTTCATCTTCCAACAGGACAACGACCCTAAGCACACAGCCAAGATAACGAAGGAGTGGCTACAGGAAAACTCTGTGAATGTCCTTGAGTGGCCCAGCCAGAGCCCAGACTTGAACCCGATTGAACATCTCTGGAGAGATCTGAAAATGGCTTTGCACTGACGCTCCCCATCCAACTTGATTGAGCTTGAGAAGTCCTGCAAAGAAGAATGGAAGTATCTTCCCAGAAATAGGTGTGCCAAGCTTGTAGCATCATTCTCAAAAATACCTGAGGCTGTAATTGGTGAAAAAGGTGCTTCAACAAAGTATTGAGTAAAGGCTGTGAATACTTATGTACATGTGCTTTTTTATTTTGTTTTTTATTTTTAATAAATTTGCAAATTTCAAAAAACGTCTTTCACGTTGTCATTATGGGGTATTGTTGTAGAATTTTGAGGAAAATAATGAATTGAATCCATTTTGGAATAAGGCTAACAACATGTGGAAAAAATGAACCACTATGAATATTTTCCAGTTTCACTGTACACCTTTACTTTGAACAATTTTCTTGTCTAGAACTCAATTATATATCTTGTTTAGTAGCACTACTTGTATTGTTCTCCGTGTGATATATTGATTTGCTTGTATTTCCTCATTTGTAAGTCGAAAAGCATCTGCTAAATGAATACATGTAAATGTATACTTTATCTTCAATTTATCACCCATTTCTAAGTTTCTGAGGTTTAGGTTAGGTGTATAATTTAGCTATAGTAACACATAAGTCAATGGAAATGTCCTACATATGACAGAAGGATGTTTTGGCCCCTTTAGAGACCTACATTTTAAAACAGCTGCCTGGCATTTGTATGAAAAAGGTGCATTCTGTCCCACCCTCCACATTATTTCAAACTTATTACAGTTATTCCTGTCTACAATGACATAGACAAATTATCATGCATTCTAGCATCTTCTAACATTTCTACTGCATTAGATTTCATATTGGATCAAAATAATGTCTTGGACACTCTATAAAAACCATTACAGGCTGACAGCTTGATGCTTTGGCCAACACTTGCACTGGTTTAAGACTGCGTGGTGCATGGCGATGCTGAGACGCCGAGACGAGTTATCTGCTGTGACAGGAGAACACTGTGTGACAGCTCTAATGTCTGAGCCAGGGATTAAAGAAAAGGAGAGAGGTGGAGGAGAGCGAGAAAGCGTGATAGGGAGAACATTTCACAAGCTACTGTTGAAAAAGGGACTTTCGGGGCTGGCAGTTTCACACTCATGTTGAGAATGTCTGGAATCTCGCCATACGAGTCTGTGGGTGTGTATGCATGCGCCTGTGTGAAAGCAGACATAAACCTGTTCAACCTGAAATGAGATGGGAGATGTCTTGCATTAGTTAATAGTTATGGGATTCCAGCCACATTTGTTCAACATGTCTGGGAAGAATTGTCCCTTACTTTGACTAGGAGTAGTCCACATGAATAATTCATTGACTATTAGGAGCAAGATATTGCTCTTTTTCTGGCATTTGATAACCCATTTGTCCAAATTGCTCACGTTAAATGTTGTGACTGTTGTGTTTAAAGGCCATTGAAAGTATCACCTGTGTCTTTGACTCCCAAAGTTGCAGACTAAAACTCCCAAGTTCCTCAGCATACAATAACATCACATGAACTGATTACTAATGACACTCACCTATTTACAATCACACTACATCCTTTATACAACTCAGTGGCTGCATCTGATTATCTCTACTAACCTACTATACAGTAGGTGAAAAGTAGTACACAGAAGGAGTATTATGCCCTAATTCTCAGTATTCATAAAACAGTAATGGTTAAATCCCCAGATGACCTGGGTTGTATTCATACTACACACATATATTGATCAGTACGTACTGCATCAACGGCCGAGCAGTAGGTACATGAATCAGTAGGCATGGTCCCAGGACACGATTTTTACCGAGTGTCTCTCCAGCAATGTGTCTGAGGTAAGTCCAAGACTTTGTGTATATATTGACTCATGTTTTCTTCATAGCTTTAGCCTGGACCATAGCCTGGTTTTAATTAAACCAGGAAACCTGGCTCTCGAGTGGTGCAACAGAACAGCGTTCACCCTATTATTGGAAGCTTAAATGACAATTATGCCACAGCTATCTGTGACCAGGAGTCTTGAGAGCAAACCTGACTGTGTTCTCTGGAGGGAGGGGTTCCATGCTCTCTCTCACCTAAATGATAAACTTATGTAGCGCTTTTATCCAAAGCGCATTACACTGTGTCTCATCCACCCATTCTCACACACACCAATTTAGAGCTGCCATGCAAGGTGCTAGCTTGCCATCGGGAGCAACTTAGGGTTCAGTGTCTTGCCCAAGGACACTTCGGCATGTGGAGTCATCCGGGCCGGGAATCGAACCGCCAACCCTACGATTGGTGGACAACCCGCTCTACCACTTGAGCCACTGCCACCCGAGTCAGTCAGAACGGCACTAGCCAGTTTTGTTTGTCTGTGATCTCATGTATGCAGAAGAGGGTAGATATCGCTTTCCTCCGAGTGCGATATGCTTCCCTGTGATGCAGCATGAGCAGTAGTTTGAAAATATATGATGGTTGGCTTCACATATCTCTGATTAAGCACATGTTTTCCCATCCTGGTGAGATTTGACCAAATTGAGTGGGCCCAGAACAAGACATCTGTGTATCTAAATGTTAGAAATGTCATTCTGTTGTTTTTGTCTCCATGTGTGAGTAAGTGATGAATATCTGGAAAATTACCTGTGCTTCTGACTCCCCATTGTGATGAACATGCACTTCTGGAGTTGACATTCATTTACCAACAAGATCCCAGCTGGAGCCCATGGCATTTTGATCTCTCTCTGCTTTTCTCCATTTTGCTTCATCTCTCTTCCTAAAACTTTTTTACTTCACGTTTATATAATTTCTGCCATATTTCTGGACAGATTATGCTGTTCTTCCCACCTTTCATTTTCATGTTGCCTTTGCATCTTGAGGAAGACATGTTTCACATACTGTGTATACAGTGGTGTGAAAAAGTGTTTGCCCCCTTCCTCATTTCCTGTTCCTTTGCATGTTTGTCACACTTAAGTGTTTCGGAACATCAAACCAATTTAAACAATAGTCAAGGACAACACAAGTAAACACAAAATGAAGGTGTTTATTATTAAAGG
>JAFFST010055711.1:658524-676187 GCA_022414735.1 Noturus placidus
GTGGGGGGGGGGGGGGGGGGGGTAAATAATGGAATTATAAATGCATGAAATATTTTAATATAACTGCAGTTCTAATAAGACTTGGAAAAGTGCTGTTAATACGATACATTTAAAATCTGTATTTTAAAATTGTTTGGGTTCAGGACCATGAATATGCCACGCTGCGACATCATGCCTACAGCTGAATCACAGCCATGCCTATATTAGTATTACCCGCCCTCCTGCTTGTGTGATATTGCTTAATAGAACTGCTATTTCGATGAAAGGTGTTTTATACTGTTAATAATGATGACGATGATGATGATTAGTAATAATAATAATAATAATAATGTTATCATCTATGAGATATGCTACACTGTAGCATACAGATGAGTGTACAGATGAGGACATCAGAGAACTGGACAGTCTAAAAGATTAAAGTGCTGCTGCTTCAGTCTCTTTAGCTAGAAATGAGGGAAATGAGGGAAAGTAGTTTGAATGAAAAGAAAAATATTATAAAACAAATCTGGATGCCGTTAAAGTCACATATTAATTATAAAGTTATTATTGAAGTTGTAAAGTGTAAGTTTAATACAGGATTTAAATGGGAATTACATATTTAAATACAGAATTCTGTTTTAAAACAACTTTAAATGATTGTATTGTTAGTGTTCTGTTGTAAGAATATAAATGCTGATTGATTGCTTTCCAGCCACAGATGCAGTATGAAATAACTGTAGTTTTTAGTGTTTAGTGCACAATGTGGTGTTTTTATTGTCACACTGACATTAGGAAAGATCTTTTCCAAAGGTCCTCCACACATTGAAGTCTTTTTTTTTCATATTTTTTGCCCAAGATGAGTCCAGCGAGATTTCCTCTGTAATGACAGGATTTTGATCCTCTAGAAATTTTATAGCCATTATACTATCTCTGGGTTTCAGAAGGGATGTCTGAAAGATACTTTCAATTGTCTCTGTTATGGAAGACACATAAAGTCACATATGAACGCTGAAGTTGTCTGAAACTTTCTAGCTCAAATTTCATTTTTGTGTAACTCTGCCTCTGTTGTATGATTTTAAAAAGGTTTAGGAAATTTTTCAGTTCCAGAATTTAGAAAATATCGGCCTAAATATTTTAGGTTGGTTTGTAGCTTTCGAAGATAATTTGGAACCGCACTTTCTCAGATGGTAAAAGCTATGTCATGTTTTAATATGCATCCTTCATTTTTCCTGTAGCAGGTGTGCGTTGTGTTCTTTCAGTTTGAGTCTCACGAGGGTGCCTGTTTCTCATCCATTATTAAGAGAAGACATTTACCTGCATGTGTCATTCTCTCATATGCCTCCCCCCGCAACAGCAGGCTATTGCAAATGAGATTCATCTGAGACACAGAACAAGACAAATCATTTCAATAAGGTCCTGTCACTCATACAGCATGTCTTTCAAGATTCTTTCCATCACAGACACACTCCTTCTGTCTCTCTTTCTCTCTCTCAATCTCCAGTGAGTTATGAAGTGCAGATTCCATTTTTTCTGGGATTTGAAACCTTCAGTTATCTCAGGCTTTCGTCTTCAAGCTTATTTTTTATTCAAAGCTTCCGACTTATTCATATGCAGTTCCCTATAGGAGGAGTGATAACTATCTCTTCTGGCACTGACAGAAAGAGAGAGAAGAGAGCAAGTGAGGAAAGGAGAGCCAGTTTTAGTGTTTGAGAGTTGTGCTAGTTTCGTTGATGGGGCTGATTGGCGCTCTCAGTGGGTAAACACTCGATCAGTTAGTGCACATCCGTCCTTTTGTAGCCAGCGCACGCATGTGCGTTTTTGAGCCTCTGTGTGTGTGTGTGTGTGTGTGTGTGTGTGTGTAGGATATGAATGTTACACTGTAGGCCTGACATACGATTGGCACAGCTGGCATCTAATAAAGAATCACAGCATCTCCATAGTGCCATGTGTTTATGCACAGTTCAAGCAGCTCCCTAAAGCAAAAACAGAACACATTAAAAGAGTACAACTGAGCCCATAAGCCAAGCGTGTGTATGCATATATAAAAGCATATTACGTTTAAGTGTATGCATGCTTTGTTGTTTGTGCATTTCTTTGCCAGTGTTTTTTTTTTTGCTTGATGGTGCACTTGTGTTTTGTTTGAGGATGTGTAAGTAGGTTCAGCTGTTCTTAAACTTTGTGCAGAATAAATAAATAAATAAATAAATAAATAAAACAGCCTCTGTCTGATTTACAGCACTGTTGTATTTTGCTGATATAATCCAGCTACTCGCATAACAGGCACGTTTGGCAAACATGTACCTGCATATTTATTACTATAGCCATTAAATATATATATATATATATCTATAGACTTTAACTCTACATGGTCCTGAACCCAAACAATTTTAAAATTCATTTTTGAAACGTATCGTATTAACAGCACTTTCCCCGAGTCTTATTAGAACTGCAGTTAGATGTAATTATTTCATGCATTTATTATTCCATTATTTACCTTTTTTCCATTCAATTCAAGTGATTACTTAGGCTTATAATTACAATAACAAAATAATAGCATAACAACTATAATGACTGTATTAGTATGCAAAAGTGATTAAATACTTTAATGTGATTGAAATGATAATAGTAATAATAACAATAATAATAATAATAATAATAATCATAATAATTACAGGGTGCCAACTCATAACAGGGCACAATCACACACACATTCACACACTGCAGACAATTTGGAAATGCCAATCATTCTACAATACATGCCTTTGTACTGGGAAAGTCAGACAACCCAGAGGAAACCCCAGAAGAAGACTCCCCCAAGGGAGAAGATGCTAATTCTGTGAAAACAGGGCAGATGCATCGAGCCTCTATTTTATTATTATTATTATTATTATTATTATTATTATTATTAAACTGCAGACCTCAAATCGATCCCACTTTAAGAAGTCCGGGCTAGGGCAAAATGCATATGAGGTTACATGTATGTATGTGCATGCTCAACCAGCTGAGATTCAGAGTGATGGGGTGTGTGATTTAAGCACTGCTGTAATTAAACTGTATTTTGGCTTTAATTAGACATGCTGCTGATAGTATGGGATAGTGGAATGGCACAGGGCTTAATCAGTTAAGTAGGTGAATAAGTGTGAGGGGGTGACGGAAGGAAATGGGGCAAGGGTACAGCAGCAGGGTGTTAATTGAAACATTTCTTGTCTGCTGAACAGAGACCTGTTTATGGGAAAGGAGGAAGCTTCCCGACAGGATGCTGTGATGCAGCTCAACTTCTATCCTTTTAGGTCCTGCTGCACCTGTCCTCTCACAAACCAGTTCTGCCCTGTCAGTTTTTAAACACCAGACGAAAAAGGTCAGATGGTTTGAAGGAAGGTCAACCGGGGGACTGCTGAAGCACTAAAGCAGAACTTTCAATGAAACTTCACACTTCTCCACTGTGTAGTAAAGGAGACTTTTGAAGTACATTTGGCCCCTCATTTTCAGCTGATTTGTGTTTTGTCGAACACTTTACCACAACAGAACGCATCCTAACCAAAGCTCCTTTGGAAGTGGATTGCACAAGCTTGCACATGCAAAGCAATGCTTAACTTCTCCGTGGTGTTTCTCTCAAGATTGCAGAGCTACAGTACACAGTAGAGCTACAGCTGTATGCCTTTGTAGGCATTTTCTTTGTTCATCTGTGCTTTCTCGTACCACTCTTGGATGCTGTATTTGGAACAAATGCCCATTTTGCATTTTGCATGCTATTTAGGGTGATGGCAGGTGCCTATATACCAAAATAGGAGGTAGTTTGCTTTCATCTACTGTCTGGCACAGCTAATAGCATCTCATGGGAGAGAGGTTAGAGAGGCGAGGGGGAACGCCAAGCAGACGTGATGTTCATCTGGTTTTTTTTTTAGGTCTATTTAGGGCTGATGTTCAGTAAAAGCCAGTTTACTAAGCACAATGCTTGGAAATGCTGAAGTACTTAGATGGCTTTATGGTAGATCAGGAAGTAGGTGCCAAACTGGGCTGAGGGACTCCCATGGGTACAATGGTTCTGGTACCTCATGTCTGTTACTTGGGGGGTGGAATAGGGGTGGGAGGGGGCAGAACTGGCATAATGGCTCTCTTAAAAGAGTCCAAAATGATTTGTAATTAATTCCTATATAAGGGAAATTCATATACTGAGAGAGAGAGAGACAGAGTGCTCTTGCTGTTTACTGCCATGTGCTCCGGAAGTAGGTCAGGTATCCACAGCTTTAATAGATTCACACTACACCACTGCCTCCGAGGCACAGAGCAGCCTCTCCCAATAAAGATCAGAAAAGCCTACCCATTACAGGGGACAATACTTCAAAGTCCCATGAGACATATGCACACAGACCTACAGTTGCAATCAACATTATTCATTATCAGGTTTACTGTCAAAATTTACAGACTTTCAGCTGTTTGCAATGAACAAATCAAACAAAAATAATTGAAATAGTTCAACACAACGAATGCGTCAAGTGGTTTCCCCAAATTATTCAACCTACTGAATAGAATCTCTCACAACAGCACACATATGCAAAACAGGTGTTGTCTCAAGTACACCTGATACAACTAATCAAGGACTTCATTAGTTGTACCAGGTGTGCTTCAGCTGGAACACTTGAAATAATTGAACTGGCTAGGGGTAGAAAATGGATGACATTTCTGGACGGGGGAGAAAAAGGACTGCAAAAGACCTGTGGCAAGACTTAGTGGCAACGGGTACTGAGGTTTAAGTGAGCACAGTATGGTGTGTACTAAATGCAGAAGGTTTCTATGCCAGAACTTCAAGACATACCCCACTACTGACCCCAAAGCACAAGAAAAGTCGGCTCAGAATTATATAAATAAGCCACAGAAGTTTTGGGATTCTACTCTGTGGAGCCATGAAACAAAACTGGAACTTGAAGAAGAATGAAGAAAGAACACTTTGTCCACAGTCAAGTATGGTGGTGGCTCAGTGATGTTCTGGGGCTGCTTTGCATCCTCTGGCACTGGAAACCTGCAGTGTGTGGAAGGCAAGATGGATTTATTGAAGTATCAAGAAATCCTAGGAGAAAACATTATGCCGTCTGTGAGGAAGCTGAAGCTTGGGTTTCATTGGACCTTCCAACAGGACAATGATAAGATTCCTCAAGAACGCTGGCAGAAGCTCTGCATCTCATTTGTAGCAGGTCATAACAGCAAAAGCATGCCCTACTAAGTACTAAAGATGCTTGCCATGAAGGGGTTGAATAATTTTGCACCTGGAGAAATCATAAAAGAGAAATCACAAGTTACATTTTCAGTGGAATTTGAGGAAATCGTTGAAGCATTCATTGTGCTAAACTATTTCAACTGCTTTTGTTTGATTTGTTAATTGCAAACAGCTGAAAGTCTGTACATTTTGACAATACACTTGATTTGCAATCGGGGTTGAATATTTTTTTTATTGCAACTGTATTAGTGTGTCCATACATGGTCACTACTGAATCGTGTGAATAAGTGTATTCCTATTTTTTTCAGTCCTTTTTCCCAGCCAGATGGGTGTGCACATTATACACACACACACACACACACACACACACACACACACACCCATATGGCTGGTTAAAAGGAATGAAAAGAAAGGAATAAACCTATTCACACAATTCATTATATATGGGCATGGTAGCTTAGTGGTTAGCACATTTGCCTCACACCTCCAGGGTGTATGTGTGTGTTTTCATGTTCTCATGCAACAGGGGTCTGCTTTAACACACACACACACACACACAAACAATATGACACAATCATCACACAGTGTAGTGTGTACTTTTTGAATACACTGCGTGATATTTGTGTGTTGTGGTTTATAGAACTGAGTGCTGAATGTACAATAATCTAGGTTTGTGTGTTTGTTCAACAGTCTCTTACAATATAGAAAAGCTCTTTATTACAGTCTATAATATTTTCTCTCTTTTTTTTTGTTTAAACACAACCCATATAAGAGTAGAGAGAGAGAAAAATGACCATTCTGTAAAAGTGAGGTCGATTTGGAGATGGTTTCATTCTCTGGGAAATCCCATGAGTCAGTGCCTTTGTGGAAGACTTGAGTGCACACACACCCATACACACATGCACTCTAACCATTAAGCTCCTGAGAGAGTAGGTGGATTTATGTAGCAGTAGTCTAAATGGACTGCAGTATAGATTTCTTACTGTACATCCACTGTACTCTATTACAATCTGCTACAATTTCACACTGCTATCTCATCGGAGTAATGAGAGTTTGGATTTACTGTGGTAGTGCATGTGTTCATATGTTGAAAATGTCTCGAATAGTGGAACATTTAGAGTATCTCTTTACATCTCTGAGAGGATTATTTATGTTTTCCCTGTGAGCTGGACTGTTATGTGCCTTTGCTCGAACAAGGTCATGGAAGAGAGCAGTATTGTTCACCGAGATGATCGAAGCCATTCAATCACAATTCAATACATCATAGCTAATGGGTTCTGCTTACCACTAGGCCGGGATTTACGTCTGCTCTTTTAATTGCTGGCCAAAGTAGAATCAGAGGACGGGAAGTAGTGGTGCAGTGTAGGTTAGTGTGTTGCTCTGCACTATAGTGAAAGAAAGAAACACTAGTGTTATGGTAAATAGCAAACAAAAATGAAGAACTGTGGCGCAGGTGGTGTGAGCGGGTTGTCCACTAATCGTAGGGTTGGAGGTTCGATTCCCGGCCCATGTGACTCCACATACCGAAGTGTCCTTGGGCAAGACACTGAACCCCAAGTTGCTCCCGATGGCAAGTTAGCACCTTGCATGGCAGCTCTGCTACCATTGGTGTGTGAGTGTGTGTGTGAATGGGTGAATGAGACACAGTGTAAAGCGCTTTGGATAAGAGCGCTATATAAGTGCGCTATTTACCATTTAGTAAAAGTAAAGGTGCCATATTGAATAAATGACTCAAACAAAGATTAAAGTAACCCATGAGAACTTACAAGAACTTGTTTAAGTATCTGGTTCACACTTTGGTTCTATCTTGAGCTCTGATTACTATCTGTGTAGCATTTCACATGTTCCCGCCATGTCTCTGTGGGTTTCCTCTGTGCTTTAAAGCTTCCTCCAACTGGGAGAAAATAATTCAAGTCTTATCTTCAGAGGTGGGTAGAGTAGTCAAACATTTTTCTCAAGTACAAGTAAAACTACTTATAAAAACAATTACTCAAGTAACAGTGAAAGTAATAACATTAATAATGACTTGAGTAAGAGTAATAAAGTATCCAATGAGTTACTAATTACTTCGGCTCTGATTCAAATGAAGGGAAAACCATGAATCTCAGACTACATGGAACACTGGAAGTTACACCTCTCCTTAAAAGTCTGTTCATTTCTGTTTCTATGATATAAAACCTGTGTTCAAGATGAAGCAGCATGTCCCAGTCCTGGGATGGGTACAATAACAAAAAACCTGTAATTTTCAACACAAAATCTCACACACACCCCAAAAAAGAAACATTTTCCCAACAGTTGACTGTCTTTATTTTCACAACATGTTAACACAAACATGCCAACATCTGCATTTAAACAAGACAACAGAGAACAAAATAACAGACTATGAAACATAACAGAAAAAAAGTGTGTGTGTGTAGAGAGAGAGTGTGTTTGTGTGTGTTAGTATGTTAAAAATCCCAGCAAAAAAAATTGAGTGTTTGGTCCGCATTCAGATTACTGCAGCATGTCATGAGACTCACGACCTCATTATACATGATATTAGCTAATTATATATTCATTAATATTTATCAGTAACAGAGGAATGCCAACGAATGTAATGAAGTAAATGTACCCATCTGCGATTAAAAATGAACTGGAGTAAGTGTATAAGTATGGCCAGTTAAACCTAAACGTACTCGAGTAAAAGTAAATGTAAAAGTAAATATAGCGTGTTACTACCCACTTATAATAATTAATAATTAATATAGCGCTTTTTACAATGGACATTGTCTCAAAGCAGCTTTACAGAAATATCATTTTACATTTTACATTTACAAGCGACTTACAAATGAGAGCACACTCACACACCAATGGTAGCAGAGCTGCCATGCAAGGTGCTAGCTTGCCATTGGGGGCAACTTAGGGTTCAGTGTCTTGCCCAAGGACACTTCAGCATGGGATCACCCGGGCCGGGATTTGAACCGCCAACCCCACGATTATTGGATTAGTGGACAACCCGCTCTACCGACTGAGCCACAGCCGCCCTAATATGATTACTTTGATGATTACTTTCGCCACTTATGATCTTCTTTGTGCCAAACGCTAAAGCTAACACTAGCTAACTAATTTTCTGATATGATTTTTAAGCCACGAACCATTTAAATACAGTAAATAAAGAAGAATGACTCAATCACCGCTTTGAACCCGGCAATGTCGATGCTATCACCACTCCATAACAGGAAAATGGTTATCTAGTAAACTCAGTCACTAATGTAAAATAGTTTAGTTGTTTTAAAAAAATTTAGTGAAGTAGATAGGGTGTTTGCGGGTCCTTAAGTCTTGAAACGTCATAAATTCCTTAATGTAAAATAAGGCCTTAATAAGCATTGAAATTTAATTTAAACGATTCAAAGTTCTTAAAAATGCAACTGAACCAGCACCGTAAAGAAGATTCCGATTTTATTTAGGCTCCTTGCTGTTTAAGCAAACAACTCTGTGACTTTTTTTTTAATCGTGTGAATGTGTTGCACTCAGAGTGTGGGTGAGTGGCTCATCAGTGTTTTAGAGCAGCTCGGTTCACAGTAAACGGTGCTCCACACCAACTTCATCTATGTCCGTGTTGTGAGTTTGAGTCACTTTTAACCTGCATTTAGACAAAACACACACCAGATTCTCTTTGGTTTGTTGTTGGCATAATCTCAGTCATTTTTGTGGGCAGAAGTTTATAGCATTTCACCTGATTGGTAATGAGAAGTGAATTTTCAAAAACTAAAAGGAGGTCTTCCTGCGGTTTTCCACCAAAATAAAAGGTCTAACGCATGAAAGTCTTCTAAGTCAAAAATATATTACTATTGTTATATTACTATTTGTACCCCAAATAAAAATGTATTGGAAAGCCATGGAAAGGAAATACTGGATTTTTTTTTCTATCACTGTTCGAGCAAATGGTAATGCAAAAAGGATATTTGCTACGGTCTCCCATACCCCTTTATATAAGTTTCCCCTGCTATAGTTTACTTAAAACCAGAAATTGATGTATATGTATGAACACAATCTATTATAGCTGATGTATCATGTAGCATGATTGAAGTGATGTCTTATATTTTTTGGAAATGTTTTGAATATGGTATTAAAAAGTATTATATTTGAAGTGCTGATACCTGCAGATTCCCTGGTAGAAATACTTATATAGTGGTTAAAGTTCAAACCCCAAGAGAGCAATGATGTATCTGTCCTGGTTATACCAGCATGCCTTGAGTGTTCTCAAATGAGTCAACTGATTAGCATTAGCATATTAACGCTGCTGAAAAATAAACAATGAAAAACAAACAAAAATGACTAGACTAGAACGGTCAACATAATACATACAACCAGCACATCTAGCTTTACTTGCAAGGTGTGCTAGTCAGGCAGAGTGGCTAAACTAGCACCATTCATGGTCTAAGCTGTTTTTCCAAGCAGTGAAAAAATCCATGTCTTTTTAACTAAATGTTGGACATTAGTCGGCTTTCCTGCTTTATTTTGAGAATTTCCTCACAAGTAGGAAGAGTGTGCTATTCAGTTGTTCTCTCTTTAATTTATTCTCTACTTTCAAGGTAGCATTCTGACTTCTGTGTACTATCTACTTGATGCTAGTTTGATCTAGATTCTTGCCACTAGAATTGCTGTTGTATAGTATTGTTGATTCTGTAATGTTTGCTTGGACATGTATGTTAGTCTATGCTAATTTGTTCTTTCAGGTGGTTAATCAAGAGTTATTTCAGTCTCCCTTAAGGTGTGAATTGTGGGCAGGGCTTACTTGTGGCGCTTTTCCACTGCACGTTATGGCTCAACTCGACTCGACTCTGCTCACTTTTTGGGGGCTTTCCACTGTGGATAGTACTTGGTACCTGGTTAGATTTTTAGTTCCACCTTGGACGAGGTTCCAAGTGAGCCGAGCCGATACTAAATGTAATGTAAGCCACGCACTGAGGGAGTAGGGAATTCTCCTTAATGAGTGGTTCAGTATTGTGCCTGAATAAATGTGTCATCCAAAACATTGTGTATTCTGTTAATTGAACAAGATGCATCATTAATCTCATTATAGATGTTTTTGATTTTTACATTCCAAACAGGCATTTATCGAAGTCACTCCTGTTGCAGCTGAATATAACTTGGTCATATAGAGCACTGGGTAGGTTCTAGAATGCCATTATTTTACATCCTTAATAGGGTCTGTGTTCAGTGAACAGGAAAGGCATTTGGAATTAGGCCTGACTGTGTATTTGTACAAGGCATCTATAATACAACATTATTCCTGCTTGAAGGCAAGTGGAAAATTGTGGTAGCACAAAACTGCAGTGGAAAAGCAAGCTCATAAAAGTAAAGCGAGTTGAGTTAAGTCGAGTTGTACTATCTTCACTGACTTCATTCCTGACTAGGCTGCAGACGTGTGCCTCAAGCCTATCTCTGTTGTCACCTCTCTCAGACGCAGAAGCTCTCCCACAAACCAGAGGTAACCTTATCTACTAGTAACCTTATCTACCCTCCTCTGTTGTCTCAATCTCAAACAGCAGTGGTAGGTGGGCCCTGGATTTGCCAGTCTGCTGTAAATAAAGCTTATTTCATTCCAGCTTTAGTTTCCCAATACTCTCTTGACTTTCTGTTACTAACTGAAACCTGGATATCTCCACAGAACTCAGCTACACTGGCTGCTCTGTCCTCAGCTTATGCTTTCTCTCACACTCCTCAAGAAACTAGCAGGGGTGGTGGTACAGGTCTGCTTTTGTCTCACAGATGGTTCTTCACACCTAGCTCCATGTCTCATCTAAATATCTCATCCTTCGAATTCCATGCAGTTAACATTATATCCCTTGTCAACCATCTCATCATTGTCATCTACTTCTCTCCTGGTTCCCTAGGAGACTTTTTTGAATAAATGGATATGCTCCTCATTCTTTACCCTACCGACAGCACCCCACTTACAGTCCTTGGAGACCTCAAGCTCCCCTCTGACAAGCTTGAGTCCTCTTGCCTTATCCATCTTCTCCATTCATTTTCCTCACCATTCAACAGCTTCCCACCCACACACAAGGGAGGAAATGTTCTGGACCTGGTCTTCAGCCATCCCTCTCCAGCTTCAGACATCAATGCTACCCCACTCCACACCTCTGATCATCATTTGGTATCCTTCACCATCACCCTCCCTATCATGCCTAAAATAATAATAATAAACTTAATTTTATAAAGCGCCTTGAAAAGCAGCCTCTCAAAGCACTGTACACAAAATAAGCAGTACACAGAAAAGTAAAAAGTATCAAATTTAATAAGAATAACAACGTTAATAATAAAATAATAATTATAAAATAATAATAATAATAATAATAAAGACATCAGCAGTCAAATGCAAGTTTTAAAAAAGTGTTTCTTAAGTGCAGCTTTAAAAATGCCAAAGGTCTGAGCTTCCCTGAGTTCAGGAGGAAGAGAGTTCCAAAGGGAAGGAGCATAGACAGAAAAAGCCCGGTCACCCATAGATTTTAGGCAGGTTCGTGGAATAGTTAACAAATTGGACTGTGAGGAACGCAGTCTGCGATTTGGGGTGTAAGGGATTAATAAACGAGATAAGAAATGCAGAGACAAGCCATGTAATGCCTTGTATGTCAACATTATAATCTTAAAATCGACCCAGATCCTGACTGGGAGCCAGTGCAAGGACTCCAAAACAGGAGTAATATGATTGTATTTCCTGGTTCCTGTCAGGATCCTGGCAGCAGAGTTTTGTACATATTGCAGTTTATTGATTGTGGATTTAGACACTTCGGCTAAAACGGCGTTACAGTAATCCAGCCAAGTGACAACAAATGAGTTAATCAGATTTTCAGATGCAGCGAAGTTTAGCATAGGGTGCAGTCTAGCTATATTTCGGAGGTGAAAAAGGATGCTTTAACAGTGCTCTGAACTAAAGAATAAAATGTAAGGCCGGTGTCGAGAATTACTCCAAGGTTCCTCATTTTACCTTGAGTCTCTAGAACAGAGCCGTCAACAAACAGAAACAGTGGACCAGCTTTGAGAATTTGCTGACTGGAACCCTTAAGCATAACTTCCGTTTTCCCGCTGTTCACATACAGAAAATTATTATTCCTCCATGTTTTTGTCTCAGAAATACAGTCAGAAAGAAAACAAACATCAAGGTTTTCACCAGATTTTGAGTGAATGTAGATTTGGGTGTTGTCAGCATAAAATTGATAATGGAGGCCGAGCGATCGCTGCAGATGCCCAAGTGGAGATAGATAAATATTGAAAAGTAGAGGGCCTAAAACTGACCCCTGAGGAACACCAGTGAGCACAGAGCTAGTGTCAGACCTGTAACCACCCATAGAAAGAAACTGGGAACGGTCAGTAAAATAGGATTTAAACCAGTTTAAAACTGTCCCAGACACACCACAAACACTTTCAAGGCAGGTAAGTAAAAGACCATGATCCACAGTATTGAAAGCAGCTCTAAGATCAAGAAGCATAAGAATGGAAGTAGCTCCAGAATCAGAGGCCATCAACAAATCATTGGTAACTTTGTCCAACTCCGTTTCAGTACTGTGAAATTTACGAAAACCTGACTGAAGGGGTTCAAAGAGGTTATTAATTGTAAGATGATTACATGATTGAGAGGCAACAATACGCTCAAGCATTTTTGCCAAAAATGGAAGATTTTGATGGGACAAAAATTGTTAAAATCATCCACGGCAACAATCCAGCTATCAATACTTTTCTCCTACTTGAACAAACCTCCATTCTATCTCTCCTTTCTCCATAGTTTCCTGCACTCTATCATCCCTACCAGACCCGACTCCTTTTCCTCCCTACCATCGAAGTTAGCCACAGACACATTCCTGTCCTCACTTTCCTCATCCACGGACCTCCTCTGCCCGCTATTCTCTAAACCCAGGAAGATTTCTTACTCTTTCTGTCAATGTGTTATGTCACAATCAGAGAGAACTTTGAACAGCAGAGAGAAAGTGGAAGAAATCACAACTCAAAACAGATTGTTCCTTTTACTGCACTCTCATGTTCAAATTCTCATCTGAAGTGACTTACCAAGACTGCCTTCTACAGGGAAAAGCTGGAAACACTCCACTGGTGTCCCACAAGGCTCAGGTCCTCTGCTGTTCTCCCTCTATACTCAATCTCTTGGTTAGGTTATGAGGATATGACCTCACATGGGTTTTCATTCTATGCAGATGAGACTCAACTAATCCTTTCCTCCCCTCCCTCAGATCCTCTTGTTTCTGCTCAGATCTCAGCAGACGTCTCATCTTGAATAGCAGCTCATCAGCTGAAACTTAATCCCAGCAAAACAGAACTACTGTTCAACACAGGTGATTTATCACCATGTCAAGATTTTGTGATCTTCCTCTGATTCCACCTGTGGTTACTGCATGCAACCTTAGGGCAACCATGGACAATCAAATGTCCTTTTCTTCTCACATTTCTAATCTGACACATTCATGTCAATTTCTCATTTACAACATCAGCATTCATCCATTTTTATCCAGACAGGCCACTTAGGTGTTGGTTCAGTCTCTCATAATTTTGCGTTGGACTAGTGCAATTTACTACTGGCAGGTCTGCCTCTAAATGCCATTCAACCTCTGCAACTGATCCAGCAGTTGGCTTTCTTTCAGTTCCTTACCATCCTAATGAAGGTATTGCTATGCTCAATCCACTGGCTTCCTGTAGCTGCCTACATTAGATTTAATACACTGATACTTGCATAGAAAGCCAAAATGGACCAGCATCCACTTACCTCAAATCACTTATCACACCCCGCACTGCACATTGCTCCCTTGAATACTCTAGCACCACCATTTCTCAGGATACAAGGAAGACATGCATCAAGACTCTTTTCTGGCACTGAGGCGGTAGAATGAACTTTCACTAGATGTTCAAACAGCTGAGTCTCTGGTGGTCTTCAAACAATGTCTAAAGACCTCTTACTTTCTAAAATACTTAAATTAGCACTTAAATAAATGAAATGCTGTGTTGTATGTGTTTTTCTTATTTTATTACATCCCACCAGAGTTTTTAGACTGATTGAATTCCTAGCCTGTGACCTAGAGAACCAGTATCAGGATGTATTTTGTAAGGAATTAGCCCGGGAGGGGCAGAGCACAGACATACAGGAGCCATGGGATTTAGTGGTAAGCAGGGGTGTGTGCTACCTTTATTGAGTTTTGGAAGGAGGGGTGGTGAGGGAGTGGCAGCGTGTGAGGGTGCGTACGAGTGTGTGGAGGTGTGTGTGTATGTACGTGGCCGGCATTGTCGGGATCCTTGGAAGCTGTTAAACCACTTGGTGTGGGCGTCTCCGACTAGCGGCCAACTTGTCCGCGTCCGAGGGGTCTGGAAGGAGAGCGGGAGAGAGAGGGAGAGATTAGTAACAATACGGAAACACAAAAGGTCGGAAAAATCGCCGAATACTGGGGAGAAGCGACGCGCACTTGACACATAGAATTTTTTCTGTTCGAGTCCGGGAAGGAGCGGTTTTCTTCTTTTGCGCGCCGGCTGTCGTTCCGTCGTGACAGTACCCTCAACTCAGCTCCGAGCCTACTACCGCTGCATGGCGGGCCCCGATTGCGTCTCATCGGGAGAGCCCATCTGTGTTCCCATGGTGGGCCCCTGCCCGGTGCTGGACCTGGAAGGAAAAGTCCTGCAGGACCAAGAACCACCGGGTCACCCGGGCGTTGGTGTCCTTGGCCTTGGCCATCCACTGAAGGGGGCGTGGTCAGTCACCAGGGTGAAATGGCGGCCAGCCATTTAGTAGTACCGCAGTTCCTCAATGGCCAATTTGACGGCAAGGACCTCCCACTCCATGGCCGAGCTGGGGATAGCTTCCGGCTAATGTAGAGAACGGGGTGCTCTTCCCTGCTGAAGGTTTGTGAGAGGACTGCCCCCAGCCTGGTTTCGGAGGCATCCGTATGCACGGTGAACGGGAGGTCGAAGTCCGGGTTCCGTAGCACGGGGCCGCTGGTAAGGGCCCCCTTCAGGGCCTGGAATGCCTGCTTGGCATCGGCCGTCCACTTCACCTGGTCTTGCTGGCCCTTTTTTGTGAGATTTGAGAGGGGCGAGGCTAGGGAAGAGAAATTGGGCACGAATCTCCGGTAGTACCCGGCCAGCCCCAGGAAGACACGTACCTGCTTCTTTGATGTGGGCCTCGGATAATCCCTCACGGCCTCAATCTTCTTCTCCTGGGGCTTTAGCAGGCCCCAGCCAATCCGGAACCCCAGGTACCGTGCCTCGGTCAGGCCTAAGTGAAACTTCTTGGGGTTGGCGGTCAGCCCGGCCTTCCGGAGCTCTTTTAGGACCTCCTCCAGGTGGAACAGATGGTCCGCCCAGGTGGCGGAGTGGATGACCATGTCGTCCAAGTAAGCGGCCACGAAGGCGCGGTGAGGTCGTAGGACAATGTCCATCAGCAGCTGGAAGGTTGCTGGGGCTCCGTGTATACCAAAGGGGAGGACCCGGTATTGCCAGTGGCCTTTTGCTGTGCTGAAGGCCGTCTTGGGCCTCGCCTTAGGGGCCAGGGTGATCTGGCAATATCCCTTGGTGAGGTCCAGGGTGGATATGAAGCGGGCCTTCCCCAACCGCTCCACTAGGTCATCCACTTGGGGGAGGGGATAGCTGTCGAATTCTGACACCTGGTTCAGCTTTCGGAAGTCATTACACAGACGCATGCTTCCGTCGGGTTTCGGTACGATGACGATGGGATTGGACCAGGGGCTATTGGACTCCTTGATAATGTTGTCTCGCCGCATCCGGACAAGCTGCCTCTTCCGTGCCTGCACGGTAGTCCAGGAAGGAGCGGTTTTCTTCTTTTGCGTGCCGGCCTTCGTTCCATCGCGACTTCAAAACACTTCTGTAAGTTGCTCTGGTTAAGGTCGTCTGTCAAATGCCATAATTGTAAATGAATCAAAGGATTTCTGTAAAATCAGTTCAGGTGCTCATTACCTCCAATGGAAGCCATGCATCCAAGTGAGAATCAATATGCTTTAAAAGTCTATTGTCCAATAAATGTTCAGTTTTGCCTAATAAAATAAACATGAGCATGACTATGCTGCAGGATCTCACTGAAGCAGTGTGGCTGTTGACTTTCTAAAGTCGTGAATCAAGGTCACACAGACATCACTGTCAAAAGCTATTAAATGTAGAATGACAAAAGCACATGACAGTTATAGGAAATAACCCATACATGGTGTTATGTAGCCTGACATGAAGGGAGAGTGGATTATTTTCCTGGAACAGCAGGGCACGATGTGTGTTATTCCTCTTATACCAAGCAATTTGCCAGTGATTAATTTATTTATGACATGTCATACTTTTTTTTTTTAAATCGGTTTATACTTGCATTTAATTTTATGGGACATCTTTCTTTAATGTTACACAACAAACCTCTTGACATAAAGCCCCACCACATTTTTTTGTTAAATAACAACATTTAATTATTAAAAAAGTTTATTATTAGCCTTATTCGATTATATGGAGTGTCTGCAATACAAGTCCCTGTGTATGATCTCTTACTAAAGAAATGATAACGTATTAGAACGGGCACATTAATATGATACTATAATTTATGTTACAGTCAGAAGTATTGTCAGTTGCCACGTATTCCACATATTGAAGTTTAGGACAGATGCAAGTGCAGATAAGAGCTTTTAATAAAGAGAGGAAGGCAGACAAATCCAAATCATGAGACAATAACATGCTCAAAAACAGGCAATGGGTCAGGCGATCTGCAAACAGGCATAAACGAGTCAAGGCTAGAATCGAGAACGAGAATAGAGAAACAAGATCAAAGAACATGAATCAAAAATGAGGAACACAGTAATACCATAGTCAGAAACCAGTTACTAGTAGTTTTGGCACTGTGGGCAGGTGCCAAGTCCTGCTGGAAAAGGAGATCAGCATCTCCATAATGCTTGTCATTAGATGGAAGCATGAAGTTCTCCAAAATCTCCTGGTAGATGCTGCATTGACTCTCGACTTGAGAAAACACAGTAGACCAACACCAGCAGATGACATGGCCCAGAATTATTACTGACTGATTAAACTTCAAACTGAACTTCAAGCAACTTGGACTATGTGCCTTTCCACTCTTCCTCCAGATTCTGGGACCTTGATTTCCAAATGAAATGCAAAATTTACTTTCATCTGAAAGTTGATTGTGGTTGTGTGTACTGGACCAGACTGAGAGATTAAAGTCTCAGGAAACAGTTGCAGGTGTTTTGACTTAATTCACTGATTAGAGCTCTTCTCAGGTCAAAATTTCTGTATTATAAATTCTTTATTTTAATATATTTACAGTGCCTTGCGAAATTATTCGGCCCCCTTGAACTGTTCGACCTTTTCCCACATTTCAGGCCTCAAACATAAAGATATAAAACTGTAATTTTTTTAGAAGAATCAACAACAGGTGGGACACAATCATGAAGTGGAATGAAATTTAATGGATATTTCAAACTTTTTC
>JAFFST010055712.1:6512-19886 GCA_022414735.1 Noturus placidus
AAACACACCACTGTGCAGGTGATACAGTTCATCCTGATATCAGGAGTTTCACATATTCCCCTGCTTCCTCCACTGAAATAAAGTCCTTCTGGACACCATTATGTTTAATGCGAACCCGAGCTGGGTGAAGTATTCCATACCGAGCGCCCTCAACATCACGACGTTGACGCCGAACCTCTTTAAATACAGCTCGAGCCCGGGCTATCTTAGGCGTATAATCAGGGAAAATAGAGATAATCAAATTCCTCACTTTAATCCGCTGGAGCTCTCTCGCAAATAAAATATCAAGTGTAAATGAACCACATGTAAAATGACATATAAATGAATCATATATAAATGAATCATATATAAATCTTGTGGGAGATATGTTACTGGGGTTAAAAGTTTGATTCTGTATGGATTTATGAAAATGAATCATATGTAATTAAATCACATGTTCATGAATCATAAGTAAATTGATCATATGTAAACTGTTATCGGGGTAAAAAAAAATGTTGATTCTATGTTGATTCTGTATTGATATATCTTGTTGTACTTTGAAAAGTGTATGAGAATCAATAAAAAATTGTTATTAAAAAAAAATATATATCAACACAATTACTGTGATAGTGGAATCTGCACACAATTAGTAGTCGTAGTCGTTCATCAGGCTTGGGCTTCGGCAGAAGAGTCCGGTGGGACCAGTCCAAAACCAGCTCCTTCTCCAGACCAAACGCCTCTTTTACCAAGGCCACTACAGCAGCAGTTGAACATGTATCAGAACCTTCTGGAACTCCCAGTATTCGAACGTTATTGCGCCGCGACCTTGTCTCCAAATCCTCACATTTATTCTGTAATTGAGTCATGGTCTCAGTGAGAGGCTCGATGGTAGATTTCATCTGTGCTATGTCATGTGTAAGCGCATGCTCCATTTCCACAACCGTACCTTTTAGCGCTGAAATGGTAGCCTCGGTAGCAACTTTATCATTAACCTGCTGTGTTTTCACAGCAGGCAGGTCAAGCTGGATAGCAGACAGCACTTCCTTGAGAATCTCCTGGAGCTCCGTATTAAAAATAAGCGATATCCTTCCTCAATGAAGCCAACAGCTCAAGCTTGAGTGCGGCGAGATCAAAGTCACCGCTCGGCAATGCGGATTCAGGGGGAGAGGGGGACATGCTCACAGCATGCACACTTGGCCTCAGCTGTGTTTGAATGCCACCTCGGGTTTTCGTATTCTTTTGAGACATTTTAACGTGCCAAAAATTTTTAATTATAAGCAAAGATAAGGAGTAAAATATGTTAAAGTATATTATATGACCAAAAAGCGCAAATTAATTAAAATTTTAATCGAAATCAGCAGGAGCCTCCAGCTTCACGTCCTACTCCATTCGAACCCGAATTCGAACTCCCACCCTGGATTAACCTTCTGATCGACTACCACCTCTTCATGATCAACAGAGATACGCTGAATTCTCACTTCACAGGGGTGACTCTCAACACTCCGACAGTGATTAAGCATTCCAAGAGGCACTTTAGGAGCAGCCAAACATCCTACGGCAATGGCATGCTCCCGGGCTCTAGCACCCACCAAGCATCTGTGTCGCTAGCTACCTTGTACACTCCAGCATAGACTGTGCCTACAGAAGATGCTGGCACGTGTGTTTTATGCTTGCCACTTACTCTGGCGGTTGCCGTTGTCCCAACCAGTTTACCTCCTGGTACACAATGAAAGGCTTCCCTCAATACAGAGTCCAGATTTCCACTTAGAGTGATGTCAAACTCAGAAACTGCAAGCTGTCTGCATCTTTGAACGATATTCATGCCTATTATGCCAGGGGGTTAAGTCTGACTCTGCAGCCCCCCATTATGAACTATCAGGAACCCCCACTCAGGTATCATTAGCCCAAGGACCTGAATATCCAATTCAACATACCCCAAATATGGCAAGGGTAGCTTGTTGGCTGCAGTTATCTTTCGCCACTTAGCGGTATAGTGGAGAACTTTATTTTCCCCATGGAGGTTTTCTCTAAAAAATCTTTCTGTTAGGGTACTCACAATTCTTCCTGTTTCCAGACGACATCCAACGGGAACCCCTCCAATGAAAATATCTACTTCAGGGCACTTGCCAACTGCGCACTCTAAGAAACGTTCTTTAGTTAACGGGGTGCTTACGGAGCCTTCTGACTTTCCTCGCATTGCTCGGGGAACTGCAATGGAGGGACCCCATTTCCCTGTACTGTAGAGCTTGTGGTGGCAACAGACTGGTCCTTGGAATTACATGGCCCAACCTCTTACACCTTAAACATATGGGCTGGCCATCATCTGTATACTTGGGTTTAAACTTAGGCTCCCCACTTTGACTACCATTTGAACCAGCTTTCTGTACAGTGAGTTCCTGAACTGCATTAGTGAGTTCTCCAATAGCTTTACCCTGCTGAGTGATAATTTTTACTACCTCTTGCAAAGCCCCTATTAAATTACTTTGCGCACTGTTACCGGGGTTTGAATATTCACACATTCCCCCCAAACCTGTGCTCACGTTATTTCAATTTCTGACCACATTAACACCACAGAGACTGTCCTCCACCACCCACATCATAGCCTCTTCAGAGAGTGGACCGAGGCTTCTCTCTGACAAGCTTGAACAAACCTCTACGCAGAGTGGCGTCTCTTACTCCTTCAATGAACTGAACTCTTAGAGTGAGCTGTCGGTCAGACACAACATTAGTAGACTGTTGGAGAGCAGAGTTGAGCAGCTGAGAGCATGGATATTTAATGAAGTTATAATATCTATTTGCTTTATATTAAATTATTTATTTATAACTAATCACATTTGTTGTCTTTAAATTTTATTAGTTTTATTTTTGTTTATCAGTTTTAGATTGGTGCCCCCAGTATGGTGGTGCCATGTCTGCTGAGAATATTGTGTTTGGGGGATTAAATCAAAACATGGAAAATGGAGTTGACGTTTCTAGTAATATCTGGCTACCGTGAGTTTAGTGAAGCGAATTAGTCAGTGAAGGAGAGCAGCAGTGTACTGTATGTTTACAGACTGAACAGTTGCTACTCTTGATAATGATTGGTGAGTTTTTTAATAAAGAGGTTTTAATGAAACACACCTTGTAGCATTAGCATTATTATTTACTCCCTGTGAAGCTGGTGTCTACACAAGCATGTGAAAGTTTAGGTCATTTTGCGAGATCAATAAAAGATGGCGGTTTGTCATCGGAAATTGAAGCAGATGATGTACAGAGTTACTTGTCATTATAATGGCTTCTTTGCAGTATTTCCACACTTGTACGGTTGACTGAGACGATGAAAAGCAGTGTGAAAGTAACTTGCTTGGTGTAGATGGATTTTGGAGTTGTAGTTTTTATCCCGATAGTATTATACAACTCCGAACAGTCACTCGCACCGGTGTGAATATTTATTCAGTCACGCAAAATACTTTTCGGTCGCACTGTAGAGCCCCGAGTTTATCTGCAATATATTTTACCGTTCGGCATTACGTTTAATGTCCCTGACAAACTCTATAGTGCCATTTAGCGCCATGTTAATGTCATGATTTCTCCTCACTCAAGTGCTGGAGCTCGAAGCAAAACTGGCAGCTTGAGGGCTAAAATGCTAACACCATTTTGGGGTTTTGGCACCACAAAATGATGTCATCCTGCGCCGCTCTATGGTGATTGGCTGTGGGAAGTGCTTGATTTGATCTATAGCAGAGTTTTCTATGAGTCGAGGACAAACTTTAAACATCACACTGCCTCTGCCATGTTCTCCCCGTGTGTCAGGGGTTTCCTCCGGGTACTCCGGTTTCCTCCCCCAGTCCAAAGACATGCATGTTAGGCTGATTGGCATGTCTAAAGTGTCCGTAGTGTATGAATGTGTGTGTGAGTGTGTATGTGATTGTCCCTTGCGATGGACCGACACTGTCCACGGTGTACCCTGCCTTGTGCCCCATGCCTCCTGGGATAGGCTCCAGGTTCCCCCGTGACCCTGAAAAAGAGTAAGCGGTTGAAGATGGATGGATGGATGGATGGACTGCCTCTGCCAGCATTCCTTCTTACCATAGTACATCCTGGTGTCATTTCTTCCCCAGACACGCGACACACACACATCATCCACATGATGTAAAAGAAAAGTAATTTATCAGACCAGGCCACCTTCTTCCATCACTCCATGGTCCAGTACTGATGCTCACGTGCCCATTGTAGGCGCTTGCACCCCATCAATTTACCAATTACTAACCATAACAAAAGTAAGTTTGGATCCCATTGCATTACTTTGTATTTACATAAGTTTTCTGAAAAAGAAATGTCTAAAGCTAATACTTAATAGTAATTATTACTATTAAATAAACACAGTTGTTATAATTCTCATTTAATCACAGAGGTTTTAATAGTGTTGACAACTGTGGCTCAGTTGGTAGAGCGGGTTGTCCACTAATCGTAGAGTTGGGGGTTTGATTCCCGGCCCACATGACTCCACATGCCGAAGTGTCCTTGGGCAAGACACTGAACCCTGAGTTGCTCCCGATGGCAAGCTAACGCCTTGCATGGCAGCTCTGCTACCATTGGTGTGTGTGTAAAGCGCTTTGGAAAAAAGTGCTATATAAGTACGCCATTTAATAAATACATTTATTATATTTCTATTTATTTTCTAACCAAAAATTCCAAAGGATTAATGTGCAATTTGTAATTAATGTTTATTGGAAGTGATTCTTCGTTCTCCTTTTCTTATTCGTCTTGTTGGGTGGAAGCAATCACTGTAAGAGGAAAAGTAGGCATGCACTGATTATATTGATGATGATCATGATAATTGCCAAACTTTTTATCACAGTTGATGATATCAAAATATTGTACTCTCATTGCTAGTGTCTACCTAGTCTAAATAATTATTATGGCATTAAAATATATCGTCATTCCTCTTGTGTTCTATTGAACAGCGAGACACATTCTGTCCCCCAGGAAGACATTGTAAGCTCTTTATTTTGGACTCTTGTGATGGAGTGTAACCTATCACCATCTGACAGAGTGTGTAATATTCTGAACGACCAGATAATAGGTGCTCTATTCTGAGTGGAGACAAGAGGTGTGCATCAGGATTGGGATTGCTCAGGATGCAACAAAAGGTCATGTTAGTTGGAGGTATTTACTTTCATATGGGTTGCGTGATAGCGGTCAGATATGGAGCTCGCAAGAAACCAAGTATATTAATATGAACGTGCAGCGCTGCAGAATGCACCTACATTGTTAATTCATTCATACTTGGATAAAATTCGGCAACTCATTTGTTTACATTTTTTTTTAATTTAAAAGTGTAATTATTGCAGACTATATCAGCGTAACACCTGTGTAAGTATTATGGTGTATCATGTACTCACCTCGTGCTGACCAGTTTCCCTCACCTGAAGCAATGCTCAACCTACACAAATACATACAGCATGTATATGATGGTAAATTAGAGTGTTTCATGTATGTGAAATGCATATGATTATTGAATAAACAAGTGGTTTACATGTGATTTAATGTGAATATCGGTGTGTGTGTGTGTGTGTGTGTGTGTGTGTGTGTGTGTGTGTGTGTGTGTGTGTGTGTGTGTGTCTGGGCTTTGCTGGTACCTGTATATCCTGGGACGGCTGTGTGTCTTATGTGTCCTTGGGCAGCTGCTCATCTATCACAGGTGCTGGAGTTGCTGCAGCTCGTACTGCTTTTATACTCACAGTCGGTATTGGTTTCCGACCTGCAGCCGGTACTGCTTGTATACTCACAGTTGGTATTGGTTTACAACCTGCAGCTGGAATTGCTTTTGAACTCGCAGTCGCCATTGGTTTCCAACCGGCAGTTGGTAATGCAGCCGGTACTGCTTTTATACTTGCAGTCGGTATTGGTTTCCAACCTGCAGCTGGTACTTCAGCCGATACTGCTTTTATACTCGCAGGCAGAATTGTAGGTAGTACAGCTTTAGCTGCAGTGGGAACTGCAACCGAAACTACAGCTGAGACAGCGTCTGTGACTGTAGTTTGGTATTTTTTAGCCATAGCTACCACCTGATTGGCCTGCGGATGTATCGCTGCAGGTGCAATCACTTCCGGCATGTTGTGGTAACCTACATACAGAAAATACAATAAGATGTCATCCAAAGAGTGTCAATCTAACACAGTCACAGGCTGCATCCTTAACCACATTCAATTGTGCTAAGTAGTAGGTCAAAATCGTACATTTGTGGTGAAAGCTACTTGTTAGCGAGATGGCTAGAGTTTATAACTGCTACAAAAACTGCCCCAACCTGTATTTCACTATTCTAAATAATATAGCATCATAGAACAGAAGCAGGATACTGTTTTTAATTCAGGCACAGGAAAGTCAGGTATCTAAGTAGCAGGCTAACACTAACTATTAAAAGGAATCTGTTTTGACACATTTTTTGTATACTAGCAGTTTGAGTTGAAGCCAGAGGCAGATTTCAGTAATAGGCTGCTAAACCCTAATCTAGCAAGCTAACACACCCATTAGTAGAGTAGGATGTGGTTTGTGATGCGGCCGTGGACAGTTTGGAGCACACACTGTGTGTGGCGACGGTTGTGGCTCAGTTGGTAGAGCGGGTTGTCTACTAATAATAGGGTTGGTGGTTTGATTCCCGGCCCGGATGACTCCACATACCGAAGTGTCCTTGGGCAAGACACTGAACCCCAAGTTGCTCCCGATGGCAAGCTAGCACCTTGCATGGCAGCTCTGCTACCATTGGTGTGTGTGTGAATGGGTGAATGGGTGAATGAGACACAGTGTAAAGCGCTTTGGATAAAAGCGCTATATAAGTGCGCCATTTACAATTTACACTGCGTAACATAAGCAACAATAATGTACAAACAGACAGATGTGACTCACTCTGCAGCTGGAAGTCCTGTGTAGCCATGTGTGTACTTCGATAAGGCTCGAATTGATGGAGGCTTGTGCTATTATCAGTGGAGATCTGAGCCTGTAACACAGTTATTACACATTTCACCTTATTTCAGTTAGCTCCTCTATCGAGCTAGCAATAAACTTTTATGGTAACTTTAGCTAGCTGGAGTAGCTTAGGAGAAGAATATTGGGTCTGTAGTTAGAAGCTGATGATACTGAAACTAAAGGCTTTATAATAATTTTAGTGTGTACCTGAGGAATAGCATCCATGATGTTGTCAAATGAGGGTGCAGGTTGGTGGTTTGGGGCAACCTGTGTCCCCTGACTGGAGTGGGAAGTCTTTCTCTCCTCTTTGTGCTGAATAAGACGGATGTGCAGTGCCCTTCTGTCCAGCATCCTTCCCTGCATCTCACTCATGGCCTTCATGGCTTCCTCCGGAGAGGAGAAGCGCACAAACCCAAACCCTCCAGAGCAGCCATTGGTCCCCATCACCTGTAGAAGACAGTGAGGAGACTCATTAGGATAAACTGTTAATATGGCTAGTCATGAGCAAAAACTGTGGACACAGGTTATTAGGAAATGAAAACATTTTAGGGATTATTTTATTGTCAGTGACCTTTGCGTGGATGACAGTTCCAAAAGGTGAGAACTCCTTATGTAGATGCTCGTCATCAACAGAGACATCAAGATTCCTCAGACACAGGTTCACACACTACAGAACAGAAGGCAAAGTCAACATCTACTCCGTGTGTGTGTGTGTGTGTGTGTGTGTGTACCTGCTCAAACTTGTATTGAGGTTTAGGATGTCTCTCTTCCTTCTTCTGCTCTTGGCGCTCCTGGTGGGACTTGAAGTGTGTGATAAACCTATAACACAGTCGAGACACTGCTGTTAGAGCCTTTATCAGAACACAAATGTTAGAGACTTTATACCTAATGTAGTGACATTTGAGCACGTTAGTTCCAATAAAGGAGGTGTAGTCTTTTATCTATTAAATTCCAACTCTTTGCACAATGCTGAATCACACTACATCTCACTATAACAGCACAATAATAATAATAATAATAATAATAATAATAATAATAATAATTATTATTATTATTATTATTATTATTATTATTATTATGTAAACATTTTAATGAGACAGTTGTTGGATTTAATCTATATTTAGCACATTTAAGAATTTTCCTGTATTAAGGTATGAGCAAATTATAACTATATAACCATATAATGTTTTATGACATATCAAAAACAAATTCAAAAGAAATCGAATCGGGTGTGTACATTGTAGTAATTTCCACATGACTTACACTTTGTGGTCATTAAAGAGCATGCCATTCAGCCTCTTGATGGCAGCCTCAGCAGCCTCGCCACTCTCAAAGTGCACATATCCGAATCCCCTGGACCCATTTTCATCGCACACCACCTTCAGGAGAGACACATCCATCAACACACAGAACTTATGTCAAAGAGACCTAATTGAAGACTTTAGTTTTAGGAAGTTATTAACAGCCACATAGCCCAATGTTCAAACCTTGCATGAGAGGATGTTGCCGAAGGTGGAGAAGGTGTCATAAAGGGCCATGCTGTCGATGGATTTCTCCAGGCCCTTGATGATGATTTTTCCCTCGTTGCTCTTTCTGAGTGCTGAATCACTCTGGGACCACATGATGCGCATGGGCTGACCCAAAAGGATGTCAAAATTGAGCATCTCCAAAGCGCGCTCAGCTGAGGGAACAAAGTGAATTACAGCTTATTAACACCAAAGTTAAAGAGGTCTATTACAAGAGTGCAATATACACCATACGCTTTAATATTCCATACACTTGACCTCATTATTTTCCTAACATATCTAAAAAATTATAATAATAATGGAGTACAGTTGCTGGTTATATATCAATTATAAACTTGTATTATTGTTCTTTATTCACTTTTCCATCAAAAGTGTTCATATGCGGTGATTTTTCCTTCAAATCCTTTTGTTTTTGCACATCAGCTTACAGCTTCACTACTCTTATAATTTCAGTTGTGTGGGAACTATGAAGAGACCACTTTTTAACTAGAGGACACAACATAGTAGTATTATATTAGATATCAAAGAAACATTCAAATGTACTTAATTGCAAATTAATTTCACTTAACACTGGCCCAGTTTTACAAAGAAATGTAGAAAATTAATTGGGACAGTTTGCTTCAGCTATTCTAACTTTTGAAAATTGTCATGACTAATATATTCCTCATTTTTATGATGCATATAAAAATTTGCTTTGCTTTTACTTCAAATCAGGTACATATGTCTATATTTAAATCATTTTTAGGATAGTAAAAATACTGAAGATTTTCTAAACCCTGTTATTGCTGGTATAGCTGTAAGAAATTACAGAATGTTACTAGGCCAATGTCTTTATACTGTATGTAGTCACTTTTACTAAGTGTTAGGTGGTCAGACAATAAAACAATATATAAAGTAGTGTAGGGAATACTGTTACGGTGTGTTAGAAATGCTTGCATTACCATCCGCCTGATGCTGAAAGATGATAAAAGCGTATTGGAATGATGTGCCGGTGTTCAAGCAGAGGCGGAGATAACGAACTTGCCCAACAGAGCTAAATTTCTCCAGGAGCACGGACTCGGTCACATCAGGGTGAAGATCGCAAACATAGAGTGTAGTAGCCATTTGGAAACTAGCACTGATCATTTCACTTAGAAACTAAAACAAAATTCCACTGTTAGTGACAGACAAAAGCAATAAACCCCACTGAACTGCAGACTGAATATTACGTCCAACACGAGTAGCCAACTCTTCCAAAAGAGTTGATCAAGGTTTTTTCAGATGGGTAACACTTCTGGTATTAACCCATAATCATGTAATAAAAAGCTACTGAAACTTACTATTTTAACATAACAAATTTTAATAAAATGTAAACTAACAATTACTTTCACCCCATAAATCTGAAATGTAAGAAAAGCATAGGTCTACAGTGCTTAAGCCTAGCAGTATGATAATAAACTTATCATTTAACAATGAGCAGTCTCATTATTCGTTTGTGTAAAACGCTAGCAGTTGAATAATGAAATCATTAAATTAGAAATCAACAAAGTTGTAAGGATACTTACCACTGAACCACCAAACCACTGAAATGCTGATCACTGCACAAGTGTCCAGATGATGCGTTTATTCTAGAATTAGAAGCAGTTAGTTCTGTTACCATAGAGTTTGTGATGTCAAGGTTGAGATTCCATTCCTGTCACCAAATTCCGGAATGTGTGTTCCACATTTGCCTTGTTGAAGGTAAACAGTTAGGTGCAGTCCCAAGTAACTTGGTAAATTCAACAACATCAAAAACAACAACAATAACAACAACAACAATAAAAAACCTCTCACACTCCAGATTTAATGGATTAAAAAATAATAGAATTCCTCAGATTTAAAATATATTATTACAAATGTGTGTGGATATTTTTTGTGTTTTTAATCAAGTATGAGCAAAAACATTTTCAGTCCACTAGACCCTTCTTACAAAATCACACAGAGACTAATCTTAAACATCATCAACAACAACAACAATAATAAATAATAATAATAATAATAATAATAATAATAATTATGCAAAGAAGGGCTCATCCTCATAGATAATGAAGTGTCTGTATCATCAGAAGCTTACTGCTAAGCGATCGCCTCCTCATTGGATTTGCGCCTGGCACTATGTAGTACTCTCTTACAAAACAGCACTTCTCCTTGCTTTAACATCAGCAAAGCATTGTGGGTGATCTCTATGCCATGTCTGTGCACTCTAATGCAAGTAATGTAAAGTTGTACCTTAATATGGCCTGTGTATGGCCTGTATGGTTTTGAACATGAGCTACAGTTCACTGGTGTTTGAGCAGAGCTATCCTCTTCTATTTGATTTGGAGCCCAAAAGACTGCAATCAAATAGCCATTCAGTGTTTATTGATAATTATTTGGTGGCAAACAACAATGATATGTATGGTACAGAATCTGGGGTTGATGACTGAAGACATGGCTGAAAAATAGGCATAATATCCCTAAATATCCCCTATTAACTTATCTATAGACTAAAAGTCTGGGAAAAACAAACAAACAAAAACTATTAATTGTACCAGGTTATATAAATGAGAAAATGTTATTCTGTTATGTAGTGCATGTTATGTCAGCCTGATAAAGCATCAGCATGTAGGTACATATCTTTTTCTTTTTATGAGTTAAAGTATCAGATTTATAAAACTCTAATTCATGTCATGAATGTGAGATCAATATATCACATTAATTGTCAAATTTACTTCTGCACTCGAATACATGCACTGCACTGACATTTGATACTTGTCATTGAAAACCAGCATTCTGAACCTTTTTACTGGCAATAATTAAAACAGATGCATTCACCAAGCAGTTCTTGGTGTCTAATATTTGATTTGAATCCCAAGAATCAACTAAACTTAAACTTATGATGTTACTATGCAGGGAATGGGAGCAGTTTCAGACTTTTTAAACTTTAGTTGTGGTTCTGATTGAGCATAATGGTATTTTAAGTGTATATTATATAATAATTTTATAAACATTCTCCAAGTGGTCAATAAATATCTCTCTTTTTGTTGTGTTGAACTCTCTTTGGTTTTTCCCATGATGATTGATGACAAAGGGAATTTATATGTTTCCAACCCAGGGTTGGTCAAATTATTGCATTATAAAGCCTATATTTATTTCAAGTGTAACAGTTTTTATGTCTTTGCTACTAAGTGGTGGCATCTAATGAGTCTGAAATAGGTTTTCTTCAATATCTTCCTTCTGGTTTGTCATACAGAGATGTTATTTGCATATTCATGTTCATGAACTCAAGGCCCATTTTCTGCCTATCTTGGTCCATCTGTCCTTCTGTCAGTAGGAAATTCTTGTTAATTCTTCTTATTGCAGTACCACCAGATGAATTCATTACATTTTGTTATTGATCCAGCATTGTCAAGGTTCATATTTTAAGGGTATTTCAGGCATACAAATTAGTAACAAGAAGGACTAGACTTCGTAAAGGTGGGTTTACCCCAAGGTGTCCCTGTTGGTGTTGCACTTTACTTGCTTGCATTTACTTAAAAAAATTCTCTCTTGTTGTCAATAATTTTGAGACGTTTTTGATAGAAAATACGATCATGTCAGTTAGGAGGTATTATGAAAAAAAATATTTATGATAGAGGGAAAATGACAAAAAAAAATTCAGTAGTTTGAGTGGAAGGTTTGAATCATTGAGGGCATTTATACAATCTCTCTTTTTTTTTTTTACACAATCATTGTATGCATTTATACAAGCCATGTTTCTTAATCTGGACTAATGTGATATGGCTATGGTTAATTCTGTGTGTAAATGTGAGTTCATGTGCCACTATAAGCACAGGCTAATGACACCACTGCTAACACTGGAGAATGGTGGTGGGTGTTTGAGTCAATAAGTATATAGTCAGAAAATGTATTTATTTAACAGGCTAATTTGTGTTAATTTCACTCTAATGAGCCATTTGTGCTAAATGCCCATATATAATCTTTCTTGGCCAGTCTAATATACAAGCTCTGCCGTCAACCAATAATAGACTTGTTTTCATATCATTGCTCATTGAATGTGTCACCCAGAAACACATTTATAATAAGCTTCATGTACACATATAATCTGAAAAGCATAACCCTGTTACCCTATTGTACCAGTCCCTGCAGAATGTTACTCTCACTCCCTGAACCTGTGGTGTGCTGTGAACTTCATAATGCAATTTACTTTATATGTATATATATGTCCCTCAGTGGTGGAATGAACTTCCAACCTCAATCTGGACTGCAAAATCTGTCACTATTTTCAAAACCAGCTAATGACCCAGCTCTTCCACGAGCACTTAACTAACCCCTAAAATGCCAACCCCCACATTATTATTTTTTTTAAATAAAAACTTACTCTGGCTCTACTCTGCGCATTGTGCTTCTCTAGAACTCAATTATAAATCTTGCATGGTAGCACTACATGTATTGTTCTCCGCTTGATATGTTGCTTTGCTTGTATTTCCGTCCGCCACTAGCCTTATTAATAAGGCCCGGAATCCCCTTGAACTCTGTCCACATTCCAATCACTGACTTTCATGCCACTGTTGCTTCTTTTCTAAGTCTATTTATGCCCATATTATTTTGTAATTATACATACTGTGTACATACTATACATACTGTGTACATACTATACATACTTTGTACATACTATTCCATTTATTCATTTAGTCTATTTATGTCTAACTTATTCTGTAATTATACATACTGTGTACATGCTATACATACTGTGTACATACTATACATACTGGCTACACACCATTCCATTTTCTACATTTAGTCCTGGCCTGGCCAACCCGCGGCTCGCGAGCCTCATGCGTCTCTTTAACAAGTTTCATGCGGCTCTTCAGGAGCTGTCACATGACATGTGTCAAAAATGCTTGGCTGGCGCTGTCATTCA
>JAFFST010055712.1:49459-60051 GCA_022414735.1 Noturus placidus
CTCTCTCTCTCTCTCTCTCTCTCTCTCTCTCTCTCTCTCTCTCTCTCGGTCAGGTCGGTCAGAGATCTGTGGAGATACAACCTGCACCCTGTACAATATTGTATGATGCTCCTTAAATAAGACTCAGAAACATGTGATGAATTGTTTTTGTAAATATGACTCATCATATACAGATCATATACAGTCTGTATAAGTGTATGATTAAACTTTTTTCTCGTGGTCTTGTGTTAAAAGATTTTGCTTGTATTTTTCTCATTTGTAAGTCGTTTTGGAAAAAAAGAGTTTTCTAAGTGAAGAAATGTAAAATGTAAAAAAAAAAAAAGCAAAAAAAATCACAATACATAGCAATATCGAATCACAATACATGTAGAATTGCAATTCTTAAAAATCGCAATACATATAGATTCGGCACCAAAGTATTGTGATAGTAACGAGTCGGGAGATAAAAGTCCCGTCCCTGCCATAAATAAAGCTACAGCTAAAGTAAATAAAAACTTTCAATTATTATTGTTCTTTTAATTAACTTATAAATTAAAGTTCAGCCAGATAATGAGTTCTATATTGTTGTGTTTCATTCTACACTTTCTTAGCCCAATTCAGTAGTCCTTAATGTATGCAAGTCTGTCTTCGATACATTTTGTGATGTATTTCTGACAGTTATCTGCTACCGCCCCCTTGTGGATATTTTTTATAATAACAACCCGTCTCTGACTCAGGTTACAGCGACCAGAAATCTAAAAGTCCAATTCAGGACAAAGATGACAGAGGGTGGTAGGGGTCATGCAAATACAAATGCATTTATTAGACACTTTTTTCTTATGTGACACTTTTCTCTTACAAAGGAACAAATAGAAAACCTTTCACACCTTTCACAATGACTTCAGTGTGACTAAATAACACTTGCACAGATTGTGCCAGATTCAAGATTCTGTCTAATGGGTGGATTTCACCTAGCCGGGGTCGGTCTGACAAATAATAACACATACACCTTAGTGGGATGATCACTCTGCGCAATAATTAAAATTTAATAATGAATACATTATTTGACACCTAAAGCAGAGAATGACTACAGGACTCAGGAACTATTGAACATTTTGTCACCCTACTTCTAACACAGCATACTGTGGCTTGTACTGTAGATATTAAAGCCAAAACTAAATCATGTGCAATATTAATTTCCACAGGGTTTTAATAAAAAGCATAATGTTATAACATCTCAGAGAGTCTTACTGCTTTCTAATGATTTTGAAGCATTTCAGAGCTTTTCACTGGCAGTCATTTTTGAGGATGATTTCAACAAGCTTTCTTACATGGATTGAGAATGAAAGCAATGCCGAGTCACGTCTCCTACTGTATTCCTCAACAACATCAATGATCATAATCTATAAGTTAAAGTTCATCAAAAGCAAGCAAAGGAGATGTCAGAGTTTCTGTCACATATTACATTTGCTCTGTCTGTTAATAAACTCAATTATGGAATATGTGTATTTTCATATTACTATATCATGTTTTAGCAATATTTTTCTTGATAAAGCAAGGTTATATCTTACATAATAGTCTGAGCAGGGAAACATATTTTATTTGATCTTGTCTCATTACCTTCTTATAACAAAGACAAACTTCTGTGTGTATCAGATCAGGTCTAGGTTTTATCTGCTGCAGTGCATTTGTATTGACTTAATTAATCATTTGTGTTCAGTCGTACTATTCAGTTCATTGAATTCAGTGAATTTTATTTCGGCTAGCTTTAAATACAGACATGTCTGGCTTTCCATCATTTTCCATGCCAGCAAGCCACTCAGAACTTGGCAGCATTTATTTCAAGGGAATAAATCAAATATTTAGCAGGGACACCAGGCTGTTTAATTTTGCTAATGACAAAGGCCAGTTCCTACATCTGTCATTGCATGACTATCATACAGAAATGTACTCTCACAACAATGTAAAGAAAAGAAAGGAAAAGACTAGCTATTATGTTAGATCAGTTATAGGAGTCCTTGAAAACCCCTCTTTAACTGAAACTCTACATGAGTCTACTTCAATAGATGTGGCTAGTTGGGAATATCTAAAGTTATTCTTTTCTTTTATTTATTCATGTGGCAGATTCTTTTTATATAAGTAAACTGACTTTCGGTGAGACAGAACACAATCCAGTTATAGAGCAGGGAAAACAGTAAACAGTAATACAAGTACCACAATCTGCATATGTGATGCATGTTCGCCTGCTGAATATTTTTACTACTTATGAAATATTTATGTAGATATTTGCTCATACACACAATGTGAAAGATATTTAGCATGCACAAATGGTTAATGGAGGAATACTACTATGTGAATATTTTCTGGGTTAAATTTCTTTGATTGACATCCATGTAATATCTACCATTATCTGTTAAGACAGAATTTTGGAAAATGTCAGAATAAAAGTAGTGTGGTTTTAAATGAAAGTAGTAGAATACACTTTATATTAGAAATAAAATATCATTAATTACTCCATCCATCCATCCATCCATCTTCTATACCGCTTATCCTCTTCTTCAGGGTCACGGGGAACCTGGTGCCTCTTCCAGGGAGCAGGGCGGGGTTCACCCTGGGCAGGGTGCCAATCCATCGCAGGGCACAATCACACACACATTCACACACTCATTCATACACGACGGACACTTTGGACATGCCAATCAGCATGTCTTTGGACTGGGCGAAACCGGAGCACCCGGAGGAAACCCCCGCAGCACGGGGAGAACATGCAAACTGTGCACACACAGGCCACGGTGGGAATCAAACCCCGGACCCTGGAGGTGTGAGGCGAACGTGCTGACCACTAAGCCACCGTTCGCCCCTCATTCATAACTAAATTTCCAAATTTGTATTTGGATACCTCGTTATATTGGTAAAAAAAAAAATCCTACATTACACCGTATCAGCTGTAAGGAATCGATTGAGTTCAGAACCTTGGACAGTTCCTGCTCTACCTGGAAAGAGCTACAGATGGGTGACAGAATAAACTGGTGTGCCTGTTATGCTGTGGGGACATATTGCATGGTTTATATCCACTGGTCTGTTTACAGGGAAGAGTCACTGCAAAACCATATAATCACTTTTCTATCCTGAGTGCTTTGTTCCAGGATGGCAATATCCCCATCAACAGTGCATGAGAGCTCACTGAATGTTTTGATGAGATTGAAAATGATGTAACTAATGGCCTTCACACTCACCAGATCTCAATCAATTTGAACATGAAAGATTTGGAACTGGTGAGTTAGACATTACCACCACCATCATCAAAACTCCACTTGAGGGAATATTTTTTGGAAGCTTCACCTCCCATTCAATACCCTGCTCTTCTCCCATCAACACAACAGCTACAATGACAGGTACACGTGGTACAATCATACCAGAACTTTTTAATTGAGAACTATCTAGCTACAGTTATCTGTCCACTCAGAATGTTTTGAAACAGTAAATAAATATTGTGCTGTGCATAAATATTCTGAATATTCTGTTCTGAATAAAAGTCTTTGCTAGATGAACAAAGGGATTCTTTGTGATGATAATAATAATAATGGCACTTGGCAGTTGAGAGAAAATTGACTACTCTGTATCTGAAATAATTTCTCAAAAACCCTGCTCACTTGACTCATTATCCCACAACAAACAAGGAAGACATGCGTCAACATTTTTCTCGGTACTAACACCCAGGTTGTACAATGAAGCTTCTCTGGCTGTCTTCAAATAAAGACTGAAGACCTACCGCTTTAACCGAATTTAACTGAGCATTTTAAATAAATATTAATAATAACTTGTTCTAAGTTGTACTAAATCTTCTCTTATAGAATCTTAGCTTAATTGTATTCTTAGACCCTGGCATATTTGTTCTTTGATGGAGACTGTAAGTCACTCTGGTTAAAGGCATCTGCCAACTGTGGTCAATGTAAATGTATGCATTCCTTTTATATATTATTCTTCAAACATAAATGTATTCAATTCCTAAAATTTACATTTCCTCAAATTAACTCATGTCTTTAAAATTAGGCTAGTGTGACCTCCTGTATATAGAAGTATATATGACACTTAAATTTGTGAGCATTGTCAATCCTACTGGGTCATAATCATATAGCACAAACCGATTTACTGTTTCAGTTCACCTTGCAAGTAGAATTGTATCCTTGGCAGATTATTACAATGCCAACAAATTTGAATCGTAAGATCAGGGTAATAGTATAATGTCCAACATTTGATACATTTGTTACTTCAGAAATATACGCAGGCCAGTTAGGATATATGAGTGCATTCCCCAACCTATACCTAGCCAAAGTGGGGCATGAATCACACCTTGAGTTTCCCTACTTTCTCACTAACTTATTATGGAAATATATCTGATGTCCTACCCAAGCATTCATTAACATTATAACATAAATAACTACTGAAAGTCTGTAAAATATAAACTCCTAAACCTTGTTATAACTGAATTCAGACAGTAGAGGTTCAGACATGTTATGGTTTATGATCCCATGCAAAGTAGGACATTTATGTTGATCTTTGCTAATATAACACATACAATGTACCAAATGCTTTGAAACTTATTAAGTATATACAACTTTAGAATAAGGAAAAGCCATCTGTGTATGTTTAATGCATACAATAATTTATTTCTAATTTTTTTAATGACGTTGAATGGCATCCATGTGCTTGTTATAAGCATATACCATTATATAGGCATTCCCTACTGAAAAAAACAATAGCAAACCTCATAGTATTTATAATGGTTTTGATGGTTATAATGGGAATTGTATTGGTTTTAATGGAAACTGCAATGGTCCCTGCATAAAGGTCTACTGGTATTTGGTTGCCTTCTATCGGTAGCATGTTATGTCTAGTGGATACCATTAAGGACCAATAATGGTCATGGTAATGGAATTAATAGTTAGCTGATTGTTTGTAATGGAAGTAGAATTTCTGTGATGGTGTCTATTGTTTTTTCATCCTGGAAGAGAGCACTCCCTTCAGGATAGAGATGTTTCTTCATAGGAGAACGATAATCTGTGAGAATTACTTTGTATTGATTTGTAGTGGATTCAAACCATGAAACAAAATAATAGTGCCACTTTTCATCTGTCTGTATATGCATATGTAGCATAAATTCTCTCATCGATGCATCCCTCCTCCTCCTCCTCATTGTCCTCCTCCTCTTCATCTTCTTCTTCCTCCTCTTCCTCTTCTTCCTCATCTTCCTCCTCCTCTTCCTCTTCTTCCTTCTCCTCCTCATCTTCCCCCTCATCCTCCTCTTCCTCCTCCTCGTCCTCTTCTTCCTCCTCCTCTGCCTCCTCATCCTTCTCTCCCTCCTCCTCCTCCTCCTCCTCTTCCTCCTCCTCTTCCTCTTCTTCCTCATCCTCTTCTTCCCCATCCTCTTCTTCCTCCTCTTCCACAGCTACACAGGGCGTGATTAGAGAAAATGGGTTTGCTGCTGTAGGCTACACGGTTGATTTGAAGGATGTGGGAAGTCATAAAGGTGATGGGCGGGACTTTATTTGGACAGACAAGCGTTAACAGCCTCGGTAACCAATCAGTCTGCGCTATAGTCAGTCCTAATATCAAATGTTCCGGTAAGTGGCGGCGTCGTTGCGGAACCGGAGACTGCGCGCTGCTGAGAGCTGCCGGGATGAGAGCACGTTTAACTACGCACAAAGGATTTCCTGCGCAAGTATTCCAGTCCTTTATCAAACGCAGTATAGCATTTAACCTCTGTAGCTTACGTACAAATGCGTGCTTCTCCACTCTAGCCATTCTAGCAGTCTGAAATAATCAAGCGTTCATATACAGGCTATAACTACTGTTTTCTAATCTGATGCGACCTTCAAAGAAGTGTATTCAATTGTCAGGTTTTTTTTTTTTTTTTTTTTTTATCGCAGTAGACAAGAAGCATAATGTGTTCTTCATTATATAAAACGCATTTAGTGCATTGAAATCTTTGTATTGCTCTGCCTACGTGCCTTTTTAAAGAGCCTTGGATCTTGTCTGTGGTATGCATGGGTTTCTTTATTTATGGAATATTAATACTATAAACTATCCATTTCAATCTGATATCATAAGCTTTCATAAGGTCAGGCAATGAAACATGATCAACTTTCAACAAAGCAAGGAGGGTTAATGCTGTCCCTGCTGAAAACAAATAAAACAGAGAATTTCTAATGGTTTTTAATTAATATAATGGGTGTTGTATTGGGTTTTAATGGAAACTCTAATGGTTCAGTCTTTCCTGGTAATTTGTTTCTTTCTATTGGTGGCATGTTATGTCTAGTAGTAGTACCAATATTGGGGTAAATATCTGTAAATATAATATAAATATAAATGTGTAAATACCTCTATAATATATAATGACATTACATTCATGTCTCCTCCAAAAAATATGGTCAATCAATAAAATTCATGATTCATTATGTGTGGCACCAAACAAACACTGTTCATTCATTCTAATCTTTCGTATGTCGACCCTCTGTCGTCTTACTCCTAGCTTTTGACCGGGTGTTCCAAATGAATTTCATATAGTTTTAGAATAAGGGCATTCAAAACGCATGCAGCTTTATCCATCAAATTGTTTATTTCATCTGTTAAATTACTTGTTTCTGTTAAGAGTTGTGTCTCCATTAAGACTCCGTTAACTTACCTGGAGTGGTCTGATTGGTCCTGTGAGGATGGCACTGATAGAGAAGCGTTCCCATTGGCTGCAGCCTGTAGGTATTATGGCCAATCACAAAAGTAAACATTACGCAACCACACACAAAATATCTCCACTACGCTTCTAAGCGGAACTCGCTTTCGTAGGCTTTCGAGTGGATAAAAGATAGAAACCCTTTTCATTTACAGAAAAAAATTTAGCCAGTTAGAACTGGAAGACCATCCCCCCTTGAAATTTACTGCCCATCGCCACCTTTTCCAGCCCTGATGATAACATAACCTCTCATAATGTCAGGCAATGAAAAACAGGAATTGATTAAAACTTTCACCAAAGCAAGGAGTGTTAATGCTGTAGTTATAGCTGCTCTTTCAAAAAACATGACTGGGCATGGTGTTTTTAAATCTGTGACTTCTGTGTTGATAGCTTTTACAGTAAACACTAAGAGTAGCAACAGTGGAAGACTTCAGGCCTTACTAGACCTACTTCTCCAACCCCACACTGATGATTTGTGTTGATAGGTGTTGATGTGGCTGTCTTGATGGAGTGATCTGGCAGCAAGAATCCAATGGCTTCAGTGGAGCTGCTTTACATAGATAAAGAGAGAGGACGAGACGATCCACTGGATGTCCCTGATTGGGCCCAACCTGTTCAAGTTCATGGGACAGATGGTCCGGCTGAAGAAATGACCCCCAGGGAACATGAAAGCAGTTCATATGGGAAAGTGGTTGTTGCAGAGGGTCAGCGTCATTCAGCACCAAAGATGATCCAGAGCAAAGGACTATCAGGCAAGCACTTTCATCAAGAGAAGGTCAGGGTGTGTTGTGATGGGGAGCTGGAGACCTCTTTCACTTACGTTGATGAAAATGTCAATCTGAGACTGGGTACTCCAGACACAAGTGAGAAAAGCCTCCATGATAGGACACCTTGCCCCGACTCCCCAAACGAGAACCGCCTTGAATTTTCCTTAATGTCCGACCTGACATCTGAGAGCTCAGGAAAGCCTGTAGATTATGGATTTATCAGTGCCGTCACCTTCCTAGTGACAGGAATAACTTTAGTGATCATATCTTATTCTGTCCCTCGTGACTCAGGAGTAAATCCAGAAACCATCTCAGCACGAGAGATGGAGAGACTCGAAAGTGAGAGTGCAAGGCTCGGGGCGCACCTGGATCGGTGTGTTATTGCTGGGCTTTGCCTTCTCACGTTAGGTGGGGTAGTGCTTTCTACTCTTTTGATGATTTCAATGTGGAAAGGTGAGATGTACAGGAGAAAGGCCTTCTCATATTCCAAGCACTCAGCAAAGCTGTACGGCTCGACTAATTTGAGAACAAAATCAAGCTCTGCTCAGTCATCAGCACACAATTTTGTTGAGGAAGACTCTGGTGGTAATTTGAGCTAATTTTTTGTTTCTCTTAACAACATACCCAAAAAGTGTGTTGTTTATACGTCTTTCCACTGGACACTGTAGTATAGCAAGCCTCCGGCTACTACATCCTATGGCTACTAATCCAAATCTATAACTAGCCTTATCTTTGTAAACAACCTGTGTCAGTTTCTCCTCATAAAACAGTTTATTTGAAAGCAGTTCTCTGAGGGTTGTTGGGTGGCAACATCTTTTCCTATGCATCACTAACAGTAGCAACAATACCAGATCTACTTTTCCATATACACACTGATGAGGGCTTACACACTTGATGAAATTATTATCAGACACTACTACTGAAAATTGCTGTGCCTTACTCTCTGGGGGAAAAGGTGATTCTAGGTAGCTAGTATTTTTTATTGTTTTTTTGGTGGTTGTCTGACTTGTGTGATGACCATAATTTTTCTGTGATGATTCCTTTTAACAAATCAGTCTGTATTATTTATGGTTCCACATGTACAGTATGTCCCTGTTTGGTACCCTTTTATGAAGGGTAACAAAATGCATCATGGGCATTTATACTGCAAAAAAAATCAGGTGAAGATATCTTTAATATAGTGAAATGGTTCAAGTAAAATATGTCTAGCATTCCCTATTATAAGATTACAATAAACCAAATATAAGATTATTAAACCTACTTCCAGCTTTTTATAACTCATTTCAAGTCTTGCCCTATTGGCAAATAATTTAGCTATTTTAAGCATTTATTTCTAGAAAGAAGGCAAATGATTTGTCAATAGATTAAGAGCATTTAAAACTTGAAATTAGTAACAAAAGTCTAGAAATAGGTTCAATGATCTTATATTTGGTTTACTGTAATGGTGTAATAGGAAATACTAGATGAATCGAACTATATTTAAGACATTTTAAAGGTTTTTTTTACACTTCAGGTACAGTATACTGCAAAATATATGTTTTAGCAACTAAAACTATCTTGAATGTAGTCATTCAACTAATATTTCTCTTTATTAGATTAAAATTATGAATCCTATTCCTAGATGTTTCAAGTAATTATTCTATTGACAGATAATTTAGCTTATTCTATGTGTTCATTTCTAAAAGAAAGCAAAATTATTTAAGTTTAAAATGAGTAAATATATCTACATATATCTGCAGTGTATAGCAATGAAAATCTTGGCAAAATACATGATCCAGCATTTGTTATTGTACCATGTAATACAGAAGTGTCCAGTGGAAAAGTGCTATTAGTTACATATTTTATAGTCCTGTAATAGCCTGTGGTTTTGTTTCTTTGTTTGTTTATAGTAAAGTAAAGCTTATAGTAAGGATATTGTGCAACTAGACATTGTCTTAAAGTTAGCACTTTTAAAAGGATTATTAACTTTCTATTTTTTCCCCTTGCAACCATGTAACTAACCTTTTGTTGTGCTGGTTAAATGTTTAAAGGCTGGTTATAATCTAACCATAGATTAGTTCTACCCATAAAAACTGACAATAATTCCCTATGAAACAAATCACACATTTGCTGCTGCTGCTGTCCTGACAATCCTTCTTAGCTCTCACTGCTTCACGTCTTTGGATAATACAGTTAAATGTAAATATATCCAGCCTTAATCCTTTTATCAGCAAATGTACATTTCCGAAAATCTGTGTAAATAAGGGCTAGGTTTGGATGGAAATCAAGTAGCAAACCAGAACCCTAAATCCAGATGTACACCACACTCCACAAAGCATCACAGATATACTGGACATTTATGACCATAAATATTGCTGCTTGTGTCTTGGCTTGATCTAAACTTGTATGCAAATTCTGTACTTCTTAGTGAATATGGTCCACGCAGAAATGTACACAGTTAAAGCCTAATGCTTATTCAATAACTTTAATGGAAGCAAACAGCTGCTAAGTGTGTTTGGTTACTGTGAGGGCTTTTTACTTTAAATGTGAGTGTGTTTCTTCTCGGCTAACCGAGTCATATGAAATATCATTTCAAGCATGATATAATCTACAAAATTAAGTCATTTTAAATAAAACTTGCATGCTTATAATGACAATATTCAGTAAATAGGTCATCACTTACAATCACAGAATGGAAAAATGAATGTAATCACTACTTGTGTTTAATAAACACATTGTATGCTCTTTAATATACAAGATGAATAAAACGTGCTGTTATTAACTGATGCTTTATTTCTTTACACAGAATTATACACTCAAGTTGCCACTTTTTATGGACACCTACCTTGTATTTGCACTCACTGTCCATTTCATCTAGTACATGTGCCATATAGGTCACTTTGTAGGTCCATTGTCTGACTAGTCCACCTGTTGCCCAATTTCTCAGTCTCAATCTCAGTCAATCAGTTAAACAGACAAACTATGGGGGTTCGAATTCGGGTTCGAACGGAGTGGGACGTGAAGTTGGAGGCTCCTGCTGATTTCGATTAAAAATTTAATTAATTTGGGCTTTTTGGTCATATAATATACTTTAACTTATTTTAGTCCTTATCTTTGCTTATAATTTGAATTTTTTG
>JAFFST010055712.1:78194-87381 GCA_022414735.1 Noturus placidus
AGGGGAGGAGAACAACGGAGAGGAGAGGCAAGGAGAAGAGAGCAAAATAAAGGAGAGGAGAAGAGAGGAAAGAAAAGGAGAGGAGAAGAGAGGAAAGAAAAGGAGAGGAGAAGAGAGCAAAATAAAGGAGAGGAGAAGAGAGGAAAGAAAAAGAGAGGAGAAGAGAGGAAAGAAAAGGAGAGGAGAAGAGAGGAAAGAAAGGGAGAGGAGAAGAGAAGAGTGCAGGAGAGCAGAGGAAAAAGATGAGAAAAGAGCAGAGGAAAGAAAAGGAGAGGAGAGGAAAAGAGATGAGAGGAGAGGGAAGAGAATTAGATGAGAGGATAAATATGAGATGTGAGGAAAGAAAAGGATAGGAGAGGGAAAAAAGATGAGTGGAAAAAGAAGAGAAGAGAGCAGAGTGAAGAAAAGGAGAGGAGAGGAAAAGAGATGAGAGGTGAGGAAAGAAAAGGAGAGGAGAGGAAAAGAGATGAGAGGAGAGGGAACAGAATTAGATGAGAGGATAAATATGAGAGGTGAGGAAAGAAAAGGATAGGAGAGTCAAAAAAGATGAGTGGAAAAAGAAGAGAAGAGAGCAGAGTGAAGAAAAAGAGGAGAGGAAAAGAGATGAGAGGTGAGGAAAGAAAAGGAGAGGAGAGGAAAAGAAAGCAAAAGAAAAGAAGAATAGAGGAGAGGAAAGAAAGGAAAGGAAAGGAACGGAAAGGAAAGAAAAGGAAAAAAGAGGAGAGCAAAGTCAGTATGTCCACCACAGGCAGGAGAACTGTGAAGTCGGGTTAAAGAAATGTCATGCACATCTGAATGTAAACCAAAAGTAAAAGTACCCCTGGCCTCTACAATGAGAAACTGAAAACATAAGAACCTTTACAGAAAAATGATATGATCATGTGATTATTCACGAGTGAAACTAACACGTGATTTTTAGACACGTTACGTCGCACACATAACTCGTTAAGTTTCACACATTTTTACATGTAATGCACTTGTTTTGTAATGCACTTGTTTTTATTTTCATTTCATGTGTACGTTTTCACATGTAGGGCATCACATTTTTCAGATGTAAATTCTCACACGAATAATTGTTTTTTCACATATGATCATATATTGTGCACATGACGTCACATGCGTGTGAGTTCACACGTGCAACTCCAGGAACTAATTAATTCATATGTACTGTCATATTATTTATATAATCACATGTGGATCAATTAATGATCAGAGATGCATGTGAGTATCTTCCAGTATTTTCATTGTTCTGTTACTAACTTGGACGTGTACACTTAGGGTGATCAGCTTTGTGGCATTCACTGCAGGCATCTTCATGAATGCTGCTGGAAATAATCATTCACACTCAGTATCTAAACCAGCATCATGATTGGCTCAACACCGCTGTCAATCACAATAACTTCTGGTTTTGGTGATCTCATCTCAATGCATGGCTCTACAGGGATTCTCCAAAAAACTCATAGAAAAGTTCCATAAACGGTAATAGATGAGGGGGAAAAAATGAACATGCAGTATGCTGCAGTACGTTTGAGTCATTGAGAGCATGTAGAGACTTTCCACATAAGTTATGTGTGGGTTTACCACCTTGAAATAAGATATACTGAAGATTGTATGATTATATGACTGTGCGCTTTCAGGATTGAAGATAAGCAAGAGAAGGAGAAAGGGAGAAAAATGATAAACAGACATGGATGATTGTCTTGAAAATGTGTGTCAAGAATCTCCAGCCTTCGTTACTCTTCACCGATTGTGGCATAGCCTGATTGGTTCTGACTGTATGCCATACCATATGCCATATTCAGATGATGGAGCAAGTGCTCAGTCCCATAGACAGCATTAAAACAGTTGAGATCACACTCCGCGCTCAGCAAAAACATCTGAGCCCTAGAGAAGATGCAAAGTAGAGGAGAAACTAAAGAGATGACTTCAGCCACAAAGTCACTTTGACACAGCCAATGAGGAATCAGGTAACGGGATCAGGCTTCATTATGTGATTCAGGCGGGCTGGCAGGCGACCAGGTGAGCTGGACGCACAAATGGACATTGATTTTTCAATAAGGGCCCTCAGAGCTGTCAGCCAACCACAGCACACTGATATCTTTCCCCTTAGGAGAGGACCTCTGCTGCCCAAAGCCTGGGACTGACTGGCATCCACATGGAGACTCTGCTAAGACCACTCGCTCTTAACCTTAACCTACAGTACTACCGGGTGTGTGAGAAAATGCAGGTAGCGTGAAAAATTTTAAACATTGAGAAAGTAATTTGTTCGTCATTCAGCAGGACACAGCCCAGTGGTTAGGTTGTAGGCACAAGCACGCATGTATTGTTTAGAGTGAGCGAGGTTATAATATTCTCTCTCTGACAGCTCGGTCATATTTCCCAGTTCCCTGTAGGCTGGGCTATGGGCCCCCTGCTCCAGGGCCAGACACATTTAGTGCTCCCCATTCATCAGAGCAGCGACGTCCAGCACACACAACACTGCCCTGCTCCTGAACCCCTCAAGCCAGCCACTGCTCTGAAAACACAACAAAGAATATGTAGCAAATACACACAAATATATTTTTTTTCTGTGAGTCTTTATCCACACTTGGCCGTTATCCCGAATTCTAAGTGCTGACCAAGTAATCATTATTATTTGAGAGATCCACTTTGGTTTTGTTAGGGACAGCTAGTAATAAGGCCCGTGAAGTTAGCAGGTACGGAAGTCGATATTTCCACAAAATCATACAAGTTATACTTCATACATGTAATCATCAGGTTTCGAAGCCGTTCTCTCAGACACCACTTTAAGAGATTGACTAGGTATCTGTTGTGTTAAATAATCCATATTCAGCCCTGCTTTCATCATCAGTTATGCTCAAATGAATGTCAACCCAGCCAGATTTTCTTCAATATATATACTGCATATTTTATGTGAATATACATATTAAGCCATCAGCCATGCAATAAAACTCGACTAATGGTTACTAAGCGGTCATTATTAATGAAAAGGCACTTGTCAACAACTATGAGGTAATCCGAACTCAAAATGGTATTACCCTGTTGTAAAAGAGAAAGTCTGCTGGGCTAGGCTCTGGGAAAAACAGTGATGACTTTAGGGTGGTAAGCTTAGTAAGGGAATTGTGGGGGTTTTTCTAAAGCTATAGACAAAGCCCACAATCCGTTTAGGATGCCTTGGGATCACACAAAAATATAAAATATTATATACCACCCCTTTTAGCAAGAAGCAGTTGTGTAAATTTGACATATGTACCCTTGTGGTCTCTCTGCTTCTCACTGTGCTATAAGTATGTCTCTCTCATATACTGTCTGGCTACATTACAAACAGAGTTTTATGACAAAACATAACAGGAAGCATCAATCATCAGCTCTTTTGCTGCATGTTTGGGAATGCAGAGTTTTCTTTTGTGTTGATGTTAGCCATTTAGTGCATTCTGAATGAGAAGAGAGGAAAAGCGAGATGTGTGGTACTAAACAAAGTGAAATCTAATAGTAGTGAATGAGTGTAAATCATGCACTCCTACTGACACGTCTAGGTACGCAGCTTCTCGTATAGGAAATGAGCAGGCTTATGTCAACAGTCTTCTGTTCATAAAACTGCAAACTCGCATTAGATGTCAGGTCATAAACGAATCACCTGCAGGCTTTTGGAGCTCATCGAGGCTCTGACATCAGTGAAGTGCAAAGTGTAAGGCACAGCTTTAGCCAGACTGATTTTTTTTCACCGCATTTTTATTTGAGTATGATTTGCCAAGATAAAGCAAAAGCAAGTAATCATTTTCCCCTCTCTATACCCGTCCCTTCCAGTAAACTCAATGAAATAGCCATAGAAAACCACGGCTGCCTTTTACTGTATTTATGAATCAAATATGAAAAGTTTTATGACCAAATGTTGTATTCCTTTTATTTTATAGAGCCAATACCATATGACTTTAGATGCCAGTTCTACTCTGTGCTCCTTATGATTGTCCTATCCTCTGTCAAAGCTGAGCTTTATGCATAATTCATTCAGGACTGTCCCTAGAGAGCAGAGAGATCAAACTAACCTACTATTTCACTGCAAGCAAATGCTATACATCACAATCTCCAAAAGTGATCTCAACTATTCCGAAAGCAAAAGGATGCAGTTCACTGGGTTCAGCATTATGAAAATGCTTTTCACTGAATCCTTGAACTGCTCATTTCAGAATTAACTAAGCTTTCTGATGTGTCCTGCAGAGCTCCCTGCACATGTGCACGCAGTCTGGATCAAGACAGCACAGTTCCATTAGGTTGCTGGATGGAGCCCATTTGCCTCGCCTTGTCTTGTTAACCACACATTTCTCATACGCGTCAACCCCTAAACTGTCTAGATTCTTTCAGCAATTAAATTGTTTCTCCCTTTCCTAGTCTACTTTCTTCCCTTTCTCTTTGGCAGGAGAGGTGACCATGTTGGTCAAGTTGTCTCAGGGCTTGCGTTCCAAAGCTGCCAGAGTCGATTTGCAGACACTGCTGTGATTTGTCAAACAAAAGGAGTGGCGTCTTATTGTGAGGGGAACGTCTGGGGTTCGGTGGGTGTCAAGAATCACAAAATCACAACAGGGCGTGCCATTGTTTCCCCAAACCCCAATGCTTTTCAGGGAGCTCTGTGAACCCTTTTTTTCTTTCCTCTGCTAAATGAGTTAAAACCACTTTGTCAAAATCCTCACACAGAGGACATAAGGAGCATGAATGGAAAATAGGAAGCATTTGTGTCCTTTGAGGGATGTTGAAGAAGTGACAGCCAAAGATGGGGTTGTACATGGCATAAGTGTAAGGGCTTCTCCCCACATCACACATAACTCAGACTTCTATCTGAATAACAAAGCAGCCTTGACTAGCAAATAATCGTGCCATCTCTTTTTGGGTGGGGGGGGGGGGGGGGGGTAATTGTTAGGATTCATTATTTGAACATTCACATTGGTTTGACAGCCCACTTAATTTCATCTGGTATATGATTCTGCCAAGTAATTTTATTACTAATTTTATAACAAAAGTCCAGGTGATAATGGAGCAAAAGTTTGTGCATATACAGGATGTAGGCTTTATACATGCATTCAACTTTTGGGCTGGAAGTCACAAATCAGTTTGGTTAAAATAATAATAAAAGTTTCATGCGCCTATGGAGAATGATGAACATAACCGAGGAACATATAGGTTGGAACTAATATTATGTTACAGTACCTTTGCTAAATATGTTGTTCATTTAATGGCTAATACTAATGACAAAAACGTGATTACATCATACCTGCCTACACCTGAGCAAAATAAAACTTTTATCACCAGCTGCACAAACTAAACAATATTCCTTATTCTCAGTAATGTACTTCCGCAAGGCATAGCTTTTATTATTTTTGTATATTTTTTATGTTACTGTTTCTCGTGGGAAAGGCCAAAAAAAGTATGAACGTCCTTGTCTTAATGGTTGAGCGAATATTGAATGATGTTTGACTGGAAGTCTTAATGTTATGAAAGCAGTGAAAAAACAAACATGACAAAGATCGATTTTTGCTGAGAAGTATTGTGGAACTGGGCTGGAGATATAGTACATGCATGTAAATGCTTGTGTGTAATTGTTGAGAAGTGAAATCACAGACGATGGGAACCGCACACAAACGTTTAACACGGCACGAGTGGTATGAAAGAGATGTGTTTTAACGTCTCCCAAACCATGTGCTCTAGTGAATTGGGTCATGAGAGCCATGAATGGGTTTAGCTTTTATTTGACAGTTGGGTCTGGTTAATGTAAGTTCCTGCAGCTTCTGCTAGCAGATTGGTTGTAGCTATGCCTTTTTATTCATTCATTCATTCATTCATTATGTATTGTAGAAATCATTAGATAGCATGAATTATAGACCAAGTACCTGATGAATATAAAGCAAAATGCGACCTGGAGGCTTGTATGCAAGGTTGCTGAGGTGCACTCTACATGAGCCTTATGGATAAGATGCACTTGATTACAACTAACAAGATGATTGGGCTAGTTAAATTATGAGTAGTTTGCATTTTACAACCCACTAATTTCTCTCATAACCCCTCACATGTATAGATGTATATATAATATGTTATGAAATAAACTCAAACATTTATTATCGTATATCTATCTGATGTGTGTGGCATATCTTTCAACAAGAAGTCAAAGTCTGGAAGCATAGTGTACTGGGAAAGCTAAACACGGGGAATTAAGTCTATGGGCAAAAGCTCTGAGGTCAGTTGAGAACCAGTATTCTGCTGATTTGGTAGTCTTGGAATGCAAGTTTTTCCACATAGTAGGCTACATTCTGCCAGTACATTATCAGGAAGTCACTGTTTCCATACTGAACTTGACAACTGGAGATGATATGTGAGATTTATTTATTTATTTATTTATTTTTAAATACTGTGTCCTGGTAGCTGTTTGCAGCCATACATACATACATACATACATACATACATACATGCATACATACATAAAGACATACATAAAGACATACAAATAGAAAACATACAAATAGAAAATAATTTTCTATTATTTTGTTACTTATAATTTATTGGTTTATTGGAGCTCAAAACTCCCATGCCTCATGTGAACCATAATAAATATATGGCATCTATGGCAAGAACCACTCAAGATGAGGTTGACATCCTCAGATTTGTCTGGGAGTTCAATTAGGAGGCTGACAGTAAACCTTCCTATATGTGTTTTTGCTGACACTCAAAGAATTCTGCTCTCATGCTTTATTCCTGCTGCCTGGTTACACGAGGCAGTAATGGATTGTGAAACACAACATTTCAAGTAAATTCTTCAAGGTGTAGAGTCTGAATGTTGCTGCCTCTTTGGCTTCACATGCTACTCCTGGACTCAAGGATCCTCCATTAATTCTGGACTGCCTCATGGACATGAAGAGCCACCCGAAAACACTATTACTCCACAATCCAATATGTGGGTATGACTATGACATCAAATATCTTGGCCGCTTGCCCTGTACCACAACACCCACAGAACAACAGTGGTGACTATGTGCTCTCACACAGTCCAACTTAAAGAGCTCCCACTGAGTTAAAGTCATGGGTCACTGAGGGCCTTCGGCGTGGGCCATGAAATATTGCTCTCCTCCTGTAACAATCTGCCAACACAGATACCTTTGGAACACTCACCCTGGGAGTACTTAAGATGCACTAATGCTCTGTCACCATACTACATTTGCAATAAAGTGAGCTTGGTGGGGAAACTGTGTCTGACTCCTTCAGCAATGAGCTCCAGCTGGAAGCTACATTGTTCCCTTTAAGTACTTCAAGGCTTTAGACATTTATGATACGAGATGGAATTCTCTGAATATTAGTGCAAGTGTTGCACAAGTGCTGTTATTTAAGTTTCTTATGGACATACCTCTGTTTTAAGGTTTACTGTCCGAGCTTTCAATAGAGCTGTATGCAGATAAAATGTAAAAACAGTGCTGACAGACTGCTTCACAATGCTGTCTATGAGTACACGACCAGTCCATCGCAATCTACTCCGCATTGATCAAACACATTTGCAACCAAACATAAAAGCTACAGAGGATTCAAAATATACTCAAAAAAATAATATGGATATTTTATTCATGTAAAATTTCTAACAATGTTAATTGATTTATCGTTGTACACTCTAAATACAAACATTATAATGTCAGTTTTTATGGCACACTTATATAGCGCTTTTATCCAAAGCGCTTTACATTGTGTCTCATTCACCCACACAAACACCAATAGTAGCAGAGCTGCCATGCAAGGTGCATCAGGGTCAACTTAGGGTTCAGTGTCTTGCCCAAGGACACTTCGGCATGGGATCATCCGGGCCGGGATTCGAACTACCAACCCTACGATTAGTGGACAACCCGCTCTACCGACTGAGCAACAGCCGCCCTTTTTATATACAGTTAAATAGAGTCACATTCAGTTGAAATAATTAATTTATTATAAGCATCTCAACATTATTATATCACTTCAAGTACTGTATGTAAGTCATGCCCTTATGTTCGAAGGAATTTAAAGGGTTAATAGCATGTATACACACATCGGCCATTTTAATAGGAACACATGTACACCCGATCATTCAGAAGCAGCTGATCTCCTGGGCTTCTTCATGCACAACAGCCTCTACACTACATACATCCAGTGAGCAAGAGTTCTATGGGGAGAAATGCCTTGATAATGAGCGAGGTCAGAGGAGAATGGTCAGACTGGTTCGAGATGACAGGAAGGTAACAGGTGAGAAAAGGCACACCAAAACTGGGCAGTGGGGAAAAAACAGGTGATGGTTTGCCTCAAAGTTCGACGTGTGAATTCTGATATGCTTTTTTTGCTTACCATGGTTGGTGTTTGAGTTTCATTTTTGCCCCATTCTGTGTAAACTCTAGAGAGTGGTTCATTGAATGGAAATGCTACTATGGTTTCTGAGTTTTAAAGAAATAATAACTCTAAATTCCTGAAGATGTCTCTGTGGTGGAAATGTTAACTAAATGATGGACTTAATATAATCCTGAACACCACACACATTATATTGATCAAGACTGTGACAGTACCTTCATGATAGAAGGAGTGTTTAGCCTCATGGACATCAAAAGGTTTAGTCAGAATCACATCCCAATGAATTATATATGAGCTAGACCAGGATTATGAAGAAGGGATATTAGTGTATTAATTCTTATCAGGTGACAGGAGATTGGTGTGATTATAAATCATTACAGTTACAGTGGTGTGAAAAAGTGTTTGCCCCCTTCCTCATTTCCTGTTCCTTTGCATGTTTGTCACACTTAAGTGTTTCGGAACATCAAACCAATTTAAACAATAGTCAAGGACAACACAAGTAAACACAAAATGCAATTTGTAAATGAAGGTGTTTATTATTAAAGGTGAAAAAAAATCCAAACCATCATGGCCCTGTGTGAAAAAGTGATTGCCCCCCTTGTTAAAACATACTATAACTGTGGTTGTCCACACCTGAGTTCAATTTCTCTAGCCACACCCAGGCCTGATTATTGCCACACCTGTTCACAATCAAGGCATCACTTAAATAGGAGCTGCTTGACACAGTAAGCTACACATCATGCCGAGACCCAAAGAAATTCAGGAACAATTGAGAAAGAAAGTAATTGAGATCTATCAGTCTGGAAAGGGTTATAAAGCCATTTCCAAAGCTTTGGGAATC
>JAFFST010055712.1:88117-98520 GCA_022414735.1 Noturus placidus
GTGGCCCAACCAGTTATTAGGTTTAGGGGGCAATCACTTTTTCACACAGGGCCATGATGGTTTGGATTTTTTTTCACCTTTAATAATAAACACCTTCATTTACAAATTGCATTTTGTGTTTACTTGTGTTGTCCTTGACTATTGTTTAAATTGGTTTGATGTTCCGAAACACTTAAGTGTGACAAACATGCAAAGGAACAGGAAATGAGGAAGGGGGCAAACACTTTTTCACACCACTGTATATAGAGAAAAGAAAAACAGCAATAAACGTGTTGAAAGGGTACAGAAACTTAGGTATGATCTGATTTTGAATAGTGAGTCCTGAGATGACTTAGACCTGTTTTATGATTACAGCAGGAGTTCTTAGGGAGCGCACGTCTCTGCAGTATTGAGATGAGCTTATCCACTCAAGCAGGAAGGTAAGTAATATGCGTAACTGTCCACTGTGGCACAGGAGGCAAGTCATAATGCAGAAAGTGGAACATATTAAGAATATTTACAAAGCATGAGAAAGGAGCGAGTCATCTGCCAATGAAAAGTATTAAATTATCATGCTAGCAAAAGTGCAATAGACCAAGGAAATATAATAAGCTCAATAATAAGGGGAATATATACAGGCTTGGATTAACCAAAAAGTGTCACAAAAAAAAAATCCCAATGACTGTTGGTGGAATCCTTTGCTCCCTGCAGTAAGAAAAAAAACACTTAATGTGTGGAAGAGTTTTCAGGAACAGACATGCCATGGTTCTGACTATCTCCAAGTCTGTTAAGATTTGGATGGAACAATTCACTTCAGTGGCTTTCACTGTAGGCCATTTGAAATATCTGCAGCTGAATCCCAGGTCAGAATGGCCTATTACCATGATTGGGTATTATGTGGCCTGACTAGTTGGAAAGCTGTGTACAATAAAATTTTACTGAGTTCATAAACCTCTCATGGATGTAAGAATTGCTCTACTCCATAATTGGAAGGTGTTAAAGGCAAAGCCATAAAGTCAAAGCAATGGAGCACAGATATCAAGGAGTAGGAGTAAGGAGGAGTAAGATGCCTGTAAGCCACTCACAGCTGAGTAAAATGAGCTTTACTTGCTAATATAATAACTATGTATATATTAATGTTTGTGTCTTATAGGTACATCATTTAATGACTTTCAGCAATCATATAATATAATCATATAAGGCCTTCTTAATTATATTCTTAAATCATTGCATTTTATCGCATCATTGACACTTGTTTCATTAATTTATCCTCATCGCACTCTCTTAATTGTTTTTCTGACTAATGCCCTACTTACCGGGGCACACACTTTTGCTACACAGAGTCGTGGTGTACCATATTTGTTACATTTTTAATTATTTAATAGTGCTCAATGAGATGTTCAATGTTTGATATAAATATATATATATATATATATATAAACCCTGGTTGATAATTTTCCAGAACTTTTATTCTCTAACAAACTCTACAGCCATCCAGGAACAGGTGTGTTTATATTAAGTTCACGTGACACTTCAATTACACAGGGATGACTTCTGATTGCACCAGCATTTCAGTAATTTAGGGGTTTCACAGCAATGGGGATCACAGCATCTTTGAATTTGAATGAACTATTCAGTGTTGTGGGCTATTTTATGTAGATTCAAGATATAAAACCCTAGTTAAGTCCATTTCAGTTCCAGGATTTAACTGAAAACTGGTGGGGGTTGGTTGGGGGGGGGGGTCACTAGCACAAGGCACTGTACACATGAGAGTACAAACCACAAGAAAGTAAAAACACCCCTCATGTACCATGAGCTTTTAAATCAGCTCAAAGCAACTCCAGATTGGTGCACTGATCACAAAAATGTAAAGAAAAGTATTTACTATATTAAGGGAATATATGCTGCTACGGCTGATACACTTATAAACCCACTATGATATGCTCTGCAAACTATCGTCTGCCACCAAATAATTCAGATCTGGGATGCCTTTCCACTGATGGACGAGGTAGAGTAGAGCTAAGAAAATAGACAATGATCCTCTTGAGCTATGTTATATTGGATGGAGAGAGTAGGTGAACCATAATGTTCACGTCTCTTCAAGTCCAGGCTTTTGGCTGGTCTACTCAAGGACATTCAGATACTTGTGCCAAGGCTGTGAGTCTCCCTCACTGTGTGCCTCAGCCTGACTTAAAAATTAAGCAATTTTATATTAGTTTTTTAATATAAGAAAACTAATTTAAAGATTTGACATTAAATCTATAAAATTGTGCAGATATGTAACAAAACCACCTGTATATACAGTAAGACAGACTAATGTGGAATTCAAGACAGGGCTTCAGTGTGGAAAATGCCAATATTTGTCCAATGCTGGTCATATGAGATGAAGGAATATAGGGTATTTTTACAGAAAGACAATAGTAGCTAATCTAATTCATGTGTCTGAAACATGTACAGTATAAGAAGAAACGCATGGTACTGTATTGGGTAATTTTGTCTTTAAAAAGATAGAAAATTCAAGACAACATGGTTAACAAAACAAAAGTAACCCTATAGCCTTAATTATCGATTTATATTTATATCACAGTGCTGTTAAACTCTCCAGTCTATGCATTGTTGTTTTTTTTTTAACAGCAAATAAACACACATATGTGATATCATGATATTGTAAATGTCCTGTATTTAGTGGTGTGCAACTTTCTTGCCTTAAAAAAATCACCATACTGTATGTACATGTTACAATATTGTTATAATAATAAGGGGTAATAATGTTTAAAATTTTCCTCTAAATACTGCATTTGTGTATATGATTTTTTTCCCCTTAATTCCATTTCATGGGAAAAAAATCTGCCATAAAAATACATGAATGTTTTACTGACTTCAGGTTTACAGCTCAGAAACAGATGTACTATATATGGATGTACTGTATGTGGTTGTAGAATTTGTAGAATGCATTTAATTCTTGGATATGGTTAATACATTCAGTATTTCTAGATGATGATGCATATGGCTATATTTGGTTACTTTGCTGCATGAATGAAAACAATAAGCTACAATACTAGAATTTATTCCAGGACCATAAAAAACAGCCCTAGCCTTTTTAAAAGCAAAAATGTGTGATAAGAGTGGCTTGTAGCAGCACTTGCATTTTAAATAGACTGATCATTTGAACAATTCACTATAAAAAAAATAAAAAAATACAAGACAAAAGCTAACAAGCTCACAGCATTGTGCACACGTTTACTGTGCATGAGAACTCTGAACTGCAACATGAATCTTATTAACTGTAACACTAATGCTCTAGGATTTCTTTTTGTGAGTGTCAGAGAGTGCTGTGTTGCAGAGAGCCTACCAGTGTCTTCTACCGCTTCCACTGCTACTCAAGATTTCTGCGAAAAAAAGGATGTTCTGCATCGCCATGGAGAGCCTAGCGTTAAGACAAGCAATGTGAAAAATGTCAGTGCTTGATCTGTCAGAGGTGAAAAATGGTAGGGCTGTCTCCAAGACGTTTGGGGTTATAAAGCCAAGCTCATAAATCTCTTCTGATTACATCTCATGCTGAGCCAGGGGTAAGTGGTCAATCTTAACCCAGTACACATGTAACTGGGATGGGCTTCCTGAGCGTAGTAAGGCCCAGTGCTCTTCTCATTCCCATACCCAAAGGGCCCCAAATGACAGTGTTTCCCAAGTCCAAGAAATGCTTTGGCACCCTCATTTCCCCTCAGAACAAAACCAAAACATACATATGGAGCTCATGCCGCAGGCAGAATCCAAAATACAAGTTTATGTCGTTGTTGTTTTTTTTCTCAAAAGTGTTGCTCTCTACAGGTATTTGGGATTAACGTGAGTGTAATATTTTTAATGGTTTTCCAATGCTTAACATGTACGTGAATTTGTTTCAACAGAGTAAGAAAAAAAACTTCAGTGGGAAGGTTTACATTTACACATCCCCCCCCCCTTCCCCCAAATGTAACTGATCATCCAAGATCTTTTTGCTCTGGAGCTAGGCGACTAAAGTTTCTAAGATTCATTCATCTTTAGTAACTGCTTTATCATGGTCAGGGTTTTGCGGTAGATGCGGAGCCTATCCCGGGAACACTGGGACACAAGGCAGGAATACAAGCTGTATCAGTTCATTGCAGGGCACCATGCACACACACATTCACACACTCATTCACACCTCAGCACAGTCAATCCACCGACTGGCATGTTTTTGGCAGGTGGGAGGAAACTGGAGAACATGGAGGAAGCCTATGTGGATGTGGGATAACATGTATCTTATACTAATTTAAACACATTTTATTAATAACAATGTAACCCTGACCAGGATGAAGCAGTTGCTGAAGATAAATGACTGAATGCAAGTGCTCAGAAACACCAAAAAGTCTCTCATTAGTAATTTTGGCTTGTAGATAAAGTCATCACCAATAACAATTGAAGATTTAGTTTAGAAATGCAAAATAAAATGTCATTCTTCTTCAAATCTTATATGGCAAAGTGGCACAGCTGGTAGTGTTGCTTTCTCACAACTCCAGGGTCTCATGTTCACACCTGAGGTCGGGTTTCTCTCTGTGAGGCGTCTCTGTGCATGTTCTCCTCATGTATGCATGGCTTTCCTCTCAATGTCTAAAAAATAGGGTGGATAAATTACTCCTAGGTATGAATGAGTGTGTTCACGGTTCTCTGCGATGGACTGGCATCCCATCCAGTGAATTCTCCCACCTTGCACCCAGCGTTACCGCGACAAGCTCTGGATCAGTCACGGCCATGACCAGGAAAAAAATGGTTGCTGAAAAAGGAAGAATAGCAGGCCAGCAGGTATTTTAGACTGATTTTTAAAATTATTATTAATATACTTTCTAGAATTGAGCTATCGGGTCAAACATTTAAAATGTTTTAGATTATTTTTTCTGCCTTCCCGGCACAAATCTTACTCAACTGTGGCTTTTTGTCTAGCAAATCATTATGAAAACATGCAAAACTTTAGGTCCAAAACCAATTAGGTCAAAAAATGCCAAAGCAGAGAGAGAGAGAGAGAGAGAGAGAGAGAGAGAGAGAGAGAGAGAGACTAGCTAAGATGGTATTTAGCCCAGCTGAGGGATAATTGTGACAGTAATTTCTTCAGTTAGCCACGTGTTGCTGATGATTGTAGAGGAAGATAGAGACTCAGTGGAACCCATCACGATTACCTTGCCTTTTTGTGGTCAGCACTCTGCCATTTCTCTCTCACCACAAACAGATGGTAGCCTCCGCAGCCTGCCAACTATTTAGGCATAGCAGAAGCCACAGTGTGTTCTATGCACCAATGTTTTAACATTAATCTGTTGAACTCACATCTCCACCGAAAGAGTGCCTGCCTGCCTTCCTTTCCCAGCAGCAGTAATGCTCCATGTGAGCTGTGGTGAGAAAGATGACAAAGAACAAAGAGAGAAAAACACTGCTACTGAATATGTTTTAAAATCCAAAGAACGGGGATTTAAAGAAAACTTTGAGCTAATATTACAGAACAGAGCCGAATGATGCACAGGTGTTACCTATTCTCAATTTCATAATGGGTTATGCCATGTCTTGAAATTATGCCTTTCCTTGTTCTAAAAAAAACAGACCTGCAACACAGTGAGCATTCAGAGTCAACATGACCTCAATGTCACCCTGAACGTTGTATGCCCTACAGATGTATAGGAGAATTTGCCTCAGGAACAAACTCAAACAAAACAAGAATGGGTTAGGGTTGTTTAGATCATATCTTTAGGCTGTCTTAACCCTTTCCACATCTCTCAATTATCATTTGAGTTTAAATGATCAGTGGCCAATTACCTTGAGTCCTGTGGACAGACTGAACCACTTTCATGAGGAATTCTGAACCAAACCCTACTGGTAAAGCAAACCATGCATATCCACAGTTATCTTCAGAACATGTGGAGGCCATCAATAGTGTGTCTGTTAGTTTAAATGCTGAAAAGCACATGCATGTATACACACACACACACACACACACACACACACACACACACTTTACACAATGAACTTAGCTCATTAAATAATCTCATGTTCTAGTTTTATAAGAAAAATGATGAGGTTTCTCATGAACGTGTCAGAAAGTTTATTATTCAACAGTTAGTGTTGATTCACTAATTTTTTGGATGCGTGGTGATTCAAGAGGGTAATATTTAGCATAACCGCACTGGGACCTTTCACTTTTTGCGTCACTCCGCTTGTCTGTGTTCGCTAAAATATCGATTTTTCATGAATATAACTTCTGACTTAAAATACAACCGCTCAAAAGAGGCTGAAAAGGAAGAATTGAAACCAGTTTCACTGGATGCACCTTCAACAAGAATGTAGAAATCATTGTGAGCTAGTTAGCCAGCTAGCCAACTGGCTATCAGCGAGTGTGGCTTCTTTGGGATCTTTTTGGGATCTATGTAAATTATTTGGCAATACTGTGTCCAAAATATCAGTTACTAATATTCATTTATTAGTTATAAAACTGTTATAAAAAGCAATGTATCACTCGCAGTCATGCTGTTATACTGCATATCGGTATAACTGCACTCTTGCTGAGATTAAATACCAACTGTACAGTACAGTTTCAGTCAGAAATGTTAGCTGTTCAATCACACACAAGTCTTGTTTTGTGTCAAAAATTGGGCTGATGTGTGGAATAAGGAATGGTTATGAATGTGGGAAAACTACAGTACAATGACATTTGGAGGAACAAAATTGCTATGATGTCCCAAGAGGAGTATTGTCTAAACCCACAGGATCCAAACTCTGGTCCTGGAGCCCCTGTATTAGATAAATCAGATGTGTTGGGAGCCTCCATGATATGTGCAGGACAAGAAGTACTCCAGGACTGGGGTTGACTTGAACTTTTGGACTAACCCATCCAAAGTTGTGAACAAGATAAGCCAAAGATGGAAGTAGGCATTATAGGTTGGAATAAGACATTGCAAAAAGAACTACAAGAACTACTACCTGCAAGAGGAATGGAGGGAGCTGGTAGCTGAAACGCCACTCCTGAATCCAATGCTCAATGACAAACATGGTTCTTGGGTCTAGAAAGACATCTAGAAAAACTAGAAAAACATGGGGCATTGTGTAAAATTTACAGTAAAACCCAGTATCATGGTTTTCTGTACAGTTGTATGCAAATGTCTGGGAGAAAAGGTGTTTCACCAAATGCTACCTTTTTTCTCTAAACATAACTTTGGTGATTGTAGCCAGAGAGTTGCATTTGTACTTCAACAGACTACAGCATTTGTTTCTCAAGTGTCTCTGGTTTATCTAGATATTGTTTTGCATACGGGGCGCACGGTGGCTTAGTGGTTAGCACGTCCGCCTCACACCTCCAGGGTCTGGGGTTCGGATCCCGCCAGGGCCATGTGTGTGTGGAGTTTGCATGTTCTCCCTGTGTGTCGGGGGTTTCCTCCGGGTACTCCGGTTTCCTTCCCCAGTCCAAAGACATGCATGTTAGGCTGATTGGCGTGTCTAAAGTGTCCGTAGTGTATGAATGTGATTGTGATTGTATGTATGTGATTGTGCCCTGCGATGAACTGGCACCCTGTCCAGGGTGTACCCCGCCTTGTGCCCGATGCTCCCTGGGATAGGCTCCAGGTTCCCCGTGACCCTGAAAAGGAGTAAGCGGTTGAAGATGGATGGATGGATGGATGTTTTGCATACTTTAGATGGCTTTTGTGATGAGGTCAGAATTTCTGATTGATTTCCTTCTGGTGACTCTTCCATGCAGATCATATTTGTGAAAACAACACTCTGGAGTAGAATGGTGCACGACCATTCCTGTGTCAGCTAATCCTTCCTGCTAGTCCTTGCTGTCATATGGGGGTCCTTCATTGTCTTTCTGCTCAGCATACCAGCAGTTCTATCCGAGTGTTTCTGAGTCTTTCAGATCATGCTTTGACTTCCACACTTCCCCTTAACTGCCATTTCTTAATGACATTTTGGACAGTGGAAACTGTGAGCTGGAAGTGCATTGTATTTACTTTTTATAACCTTTCCCTGCTGTATAGGCATCAATTAGATTCATTTTCAGATCCTTAGTCAGCTGCTTAAAGGAGCCCATGTTTGTTCAATGTTAGCAGGTTTGAAGAATCAAATAATTTAGTTTAGGTTTGAAAATCATTTCAATGTTTTTTTTTTTTTTTTACCATATAGTTTTTTTCTATTTTGAATTTTTATTTTTAAACACAAAGTTAATTAAATATAATGTATCTGTGCATAAACATTTGGATAAAATGTTGTTTAACAGTTTGCTGCAGATGAATTGTTTACTTCTTTTCACCTTAAAAATCAACAAAATATGAGATTGGGTGAACAGAATTTGTACATTACTTGTGTATTTGAGCAGGGAGTCAGCATCATTGTCGAAGACATGTATATGAAAGTCAACACAATGCTCCAGCGCCTCATCACACAGATGAACATGCTTTAACTTGAGCACCAATAAAGGGGCTACCCCATACCAACTCCATCTTGTACTTACCAACAACATTCACTCAGGGAGATCAATCATAGGACATGCTCCCCTTTTCTCATGGTTTCAGGCCTCATGAAGGCAAGTTGCATGCCTTTGAGGCAAGATGATGGTTAGTAAGGGAATTTGTGGTTTAAAGTATTATGGTGGACATCACAACAGTGTACTGAAGTACACTTCCCTCTTATAATTGAACACATCATGCTTGCTGGATAGTTGTTGAATGTGCCTATTATTGTGCATTATCAAAAAAGTATGTAAATAGTCTCTAATGCAAGCAGGTATTGTTTATTACTGAGAAGTGTAACATACTGCTGTATGTTCAGTTTGCTTACTCCAAAATTCAAATGTTTGTTATATTTCAACTGTGTCCTACACAAACAATTATTATCCATTATCCATTATCCATATTGCCTGGTGCGACAAATGAAGTGCTTGATTGGTTTCATCAGGTCTGCTTGAGGCAACATCTGTTAAAAATATTTGTGTTCTTGTCAGGGAGTTGAATAATTTTGAAACTGGAGAAGTCATTATAAGTTGCATTTTCAGTTGAATTTGGGGAAACCACTTGAAGCATTTGTTGTGTTGAACTATTTCAATTGCTTTTGTTTGATTTTTTTCATTGCAAACAGCTGAAAGTCTGTACATTTTTACAATAAACCTGATTTTCAGTGGGGGTTGAATAATTTTGATTGCAACTGTATATTCACACCGTACTATGCAAAAGTTTTAGGCACATGCAAAGAAATGCTTTAGAGCAAAGATGCCTTAAAAATATGGAAATTAAATGTTTCTACATTTAAAATAAATATCATAAAGAGCAGTAAACAGTAGTACATTAAAAAGTCAATATTTGGTAAATTAATATGATAAAGGTTTTGGGTATGATATGCGTATTATGTTTGCATTATAAGAGGAATACTTCCAAGTCTTTCCCAGAGCACTGAACTGCTTCTTGCAATAGTCATTCTTAAACAGGTCCAGAAATAAATCAGTTAGGTCTGGAATAAGCGTACACAGTAGTGAATATGCTTTGGTATTGCTTAAATGCTTGGACAATTCCGTAAATGAGGGGTAAACTCACAAGGCAAGCTTCTGGTCAAAAGCATCTGGGCTGTTTTTCATGGCACGCTCAGTTCTTGGAAGACCACTGCTTGTGAGAACACATTGTTCTAGGAAATTTCATTTAGCATTTAACTTTGAACAGAGGAGTCTAAAAGGCAATACTTTTATCAAATTAAAATTGTTGTGATGTAAATTAACCAATATGCATTGAACTTCTGTGCATGAAACGAACTGGAAAAAGCAAACCATATGAGCAGTTAACAGCAGATCTGTGCCTTATACTATCCAAGTATACTTACTCAAAACTTGGGTATTATAAGTCAGACTCTGTGCCATTACTGAGTGAGTCTGGACAAAAGAAACTCTTTTCACATATTTTTGTCTGCAAAAAAAGGCTGTGCAGTATAATAATAGATCAATCATTTGTTGAAATTGAAATTTCTCTTATGAAGTGTTCATGCAGGGAGACAGACTTCTTCAGACACAAAGAAATACAGTATTTAGTGCTGATGACAGAGTCAAAATTCTAAGACATTAATTTTTTAAGTATGCTGTCTTGCTGGATACTGGTATTCTTAAAAGACATTGGCCAAGTGTATACACTGATCAGCCATAATATTAAAACCACCTGCCTAATAAGGTCCCCCTTGTGCCACTAAAAGAGGTCTGACCCATCAAGGCCTAGACTCTACAAGACCTCTGAAGGTGTGTTGTGGTATCTGGCACCAAGACATTAGCAGCAGATCATTTAAGTCCTGCAAGTTCCAAGTTGAGGCCTACAGTGGTGTGAAAAAGTGTTTGCCCCCTTCCTCATTTCCTGTTCCTTTGCATGTTTGTCACACTTAAGTGTTTCGGAACATCAAAC
>JAFFST010055712.1:99571-137571 GCA_022414735.1 Noturus placidus
GGTTTAGGGGGGCAATCACTTTTTCACACAGGGCCATGATGGATTGGATTTTTTTTCACCTTTAATAATAAACACCTTCATTTACAAATTGCATTTTGTGTTTACTTGTGTTGTCCTTGACTATTGTTTAAATTGGTTTGATGTTCCGAAACACTTAAGTGTGACAAACATGCAAAGGAACAGGAAATGAGGAAGGGGGCAAACACTTTTTCACAGCACTGTATATGGATTGGACTTGTTTGTCCAGCACACCCTACAGATGCTTGATCAGATTGAGATCTGGGGAGGTTTGGAGGCTGAATCAACACTTTGAACCATGTTGCTTAAACCATTCCTGAACAATTTTTGCAGAGTGGCAGGGTGCATTATCCTGCTGAAAGAGACCACTGCCATTAGGGAATACCGTTCCTTGATGTTTAGGTAGGCGGAACGTGTCAAAATAGCATCACACTACCTCTGCCAGCTTTCCTTCTTCCCATAGTGCATCCTGGTGCCATCTCTTCCCCAGGTAAGCAACACATATGTATGTACTGTATACAGTATGTATATGTATACACACACACACACACACACACACAGATACATACCCACACCCAGCTTGGCAGAAAGCTCAAGCTTTCAATCAGTAGCCTTAAATAATGAACTACTGCCATATTTCTCTTTATACAAATAATAATAATAATCATCATCATAATAATAATAATTATAATTATTATTACGATTATTATACACTACAAACACCACTTTATAACTATGTTTAGCAGTGACTATATATTAGAAGAAAATATTTGTTCAATTTCCTATCCTCTTCTCTGAAGCAGTGATGCCGGTCTACTCAATAACCCTATCCTTTCTTTGGGAAATATGTCTATTGTAGTATTGGACAGTCTTGCATGCTCTCATCAGCTCTTTACAGACTTTCCTCTTGATAGAAATCCTGTTGCAGCACAGTGACTCTCACACACTCCCCAGATTTTCTCTAGAATCTGGTCAATGTGGTGATGACATATGGTGTACCAATGATTAATATTGCTGTTGAGTCATCCACTGGGGTGAATCCACCAGGGGTTTAAATGTATAATGCAAAGCAGACATCTGTCCTACCAGCTTAGAATCACCTGCTTTCCATGAATAAACTTTCTAGGCCTATAGTTTTCCTTGAGAACACAATAAGGATGCTTGTCCAAAATATAATACTAAATGATGTATAAGAGATGGGATCCTGTTACTAGTACAAGCAAACTGTGGACACAAGATTAATACATTGAGAGAGGAAAAAGAAAAACTCGTGTACCTTAATTCCTCAGTTTAGTGAGACAGATGGGATGTAGACAGTGTGAATTACTATTAAATGTAAATTTATTACATTTACAGGCAGCATGGTGGCACAGTGGGCAGCATTGCTATCTGAAAGCTCCAGGGTGCCCGGTTTGATCCTGAGTGTGGGTGATTCTCTTTGTCCCTGTGTCCACATTGGTGTTCTCTGGGTTCGCCAGTTTCCTCCCACTGTATAGGATGAATGTGTGTGGGATGAATGAGTGTGTGCATAGTGGCCTGTGGTGGACTAACGTCCCATTCAGGGTGTATTTCTCAGCTTATGACCAGTGTTTCTGGATCAATAAATATTACAGCTGTGCTAATAAATTTACATACCCCTTGCAGAATCTTCAAAATGTTCATTAAAAATAAATAAATGAAAGATCATAAAATAGTATTTTGGTTTTTTTTATTTAGTGCTGCCTTAAATAAGCCCTTTCACATAGCAGAAGTTTACATATAGTCCACAAAACACAATAACTGAATTTACACAAATGAACGAGTTCAAATGTTTACAAATGCTTGATTCTTATTACTGTGTGTCATTACCTGGATGATCATCGACTGTTTTTATTTTTTGTACATTAAGAGCCAAGGGGGATGTGTATTGTTTTATATTTTGTTTAAAGATCTTTTTTTCCCCCATTTAGTACTGGCCCTTCAGACACTACAGAAAATATTTACATGTTTCCCAGAAGACAAAATAATAATTTACACACACCACTCTGGCTCTTAATGTATCGTGTTGCCTTCTTGGGCATCAGAGAATGTTTGCACCTGCTGTAATAGTTGTGTACGAGTCCCTCAGTTGTCCTCAGAGTGAAAAGATGAATCTCAACATCATATAGTCACTGTTGGAAAGGGGTCAAATATGAAGATGATGGAAAAGCAAAGAATGTACAGGACCTGGAGGTCTTGAAGAACAGTGGGCAGTTTAGTTGCTCACGACAAACAAGGGAACAACTCTCACAAAACAAAAAACAGTAGTGGATCATCTAATTAACGACACCGTATTAATAATCAAGCACATATAAACTTTTGTACTGGTTCATTTGTGTAAATTCAGATATTATTGTGATTTGTGGACTATATGTAGACATCAGTCATGTGAAATCGCTTTATTCAGGGCAGGACTAAAATTTGTTTTTAAATGCTAATTTTATGTGATTCCCCATTTTTTTGATTAAAACATTTAGCAGATTCTGCAAGGTGTATGTAAATTTCTGAGTACAACTGTATATTTATATTTCAAAATGAATGACTTAAATCTTTTTTTTATGCATTTCAGGGGTTAAATCATGTTGGTAAACTGCAAATGGTATAAATACACTATATAGCCCAAAGTATGTGGACGTCTGACCATGAATCTCATGTGTGAGGCACATAATTGGCAAGAATGTCTTTGTTTGCTGTAGCATTACAATTTCCCTTCACTGGAACTAAGGGGTCCAACCCTGCTCCAGCATGACAATGCACCTCAGCACAAAGCGAACTCCATGAAGACATGGTTTGCCATGGTTGGCTTGGAAGCACTGAGGGGGCCTGCACAGAGCCCTGACCTCAAGCCCACTGAACACTTTTGGGAACAACTAGAACACCAAGTGTTCCAGTTGCTCTTGTGGCTGAATGAGCAAAAATAACCAAGCAACACTCCAACATGTAGTAGGTAGCGTTCCCAGAAGAGTGGAGGCTGTTATAGCAGCAAAGAAGGAACCAACTTCATATCAACACCATGCCTTTGGAATAAGATGATCAAGAAGGACATACAAGTGTCATGGTCAGGTGTCCATATACTTTTGGCCTTATAACGTGCATTGGACTCAATCGCTGGGCTACATATCAACATAATTTTCTCCCAGTGTTTGCTGTAATATACTGGATCTTATTTACTTGAAAATGTTTTCGTTTTCACATCATGACCTTTCAGTTATGGTACAGTCATCTAGAATTTCTAGACATCCCCATTTTGGAAACACCCTCCCTCCCCCTGACTACAGATGGCACCATTGAGTTAACTTTAGCCAGGTTTCAAAGTCTCAAACATATCATTCACACATCAAAGTGATTGACATGTTCTTTTAAAGCCCACTTACAAGCATTTAATGACCTTTACAAGAGAGGCCATTTACTTCCGTGTCCCTCAGTTGCCAAGGGGACAGGATCCACATGTAAAGATATTGTCTCTCAAGTCAAACATCCTCGCTGGCTCTTCAAAAGACGCACTTCAGCTCAGTGGTTCGTGTAAAAATAACCGCTCTGTCAGTCCCTGGGCTTTCTCTGGCTTGGGTAGGATGGAATGTGGAGTTAAACGCAGACACATCCACTGACCAAAGTATTAAAACTGACGTGTATATGGGTTTCACCGCTGCTACTTTGGGCTCTCGACCCCTTTATAACAACTCTGGCTTGCTGCGTGACAAAAAATGAGAAGCCATAAAGTCAACGCTCAACTTTTCCACCAGACTGGATGTAAAATTATGAGACAATTGCTGTGACTTAATAAACAAAGGAGATGGAAGTACCAGCTGACCTTGCATGGGTGAGTGAAAAAATAAGACCCTCATTTAGCCCCAAAGTGATTCAGCAATTACAAACCAAACCAGTGCGGTAGGAAACCAGACCTACTTTTCACAGCACCGCTCACGCTTGGTCTCTCAGAAGAGAAAGCTCTTTTAGTTTTATGTATCGGATATGTTCATGTGTTAATTAGTGGCAGAGCTTTGGTGCTTCCCGGTTTCCAGAAGTTCCAGTTGGATTATCAGTCTATAGAGCTAGCTGTGAATCAGCTTGACCTTCTTTTTAATGAGAGGTAACATAAGTACTCCAACAGATGACACCACACTGTGGGTTACAGCACAGCCTTAGTTTTGCCTCTCTAGAAATAGTTAGCTGAGGGTGGATTACATGAACATGGTAATAGTGATTATTATTCTCTTTATTACAGTTATCAACACAGTGGTCTGAGGGTGGTCTGATGTGTAAAGTTGGTTAGAACAGGGAGCACTGTGTTCAGGCTCTTAACTTCTGCTCCTTTATTATGTGGAAAGATGATGATCTGCCAAGCAAGGAGCAGCTGGTCAACTCAAAGGACTTCCCAGGCAACCTTTAAAAAAAAGGGAAAAGAAATGAAAGGGGTGATGCACACTTCACCAGTCATGTCTTGCGATCATGGACACACTGAAGCTTATGCATGTTGTTTATATAGTGAAGTTCTTTAATTAGAAGGACAGGTGACCAAAATGGACACAAGTCATATATTACAAATGACAGCGCACACACATTTTCAGTCTAAACCACACCTGCCCTTCCAATAAACATCATTCACTGCCTATTCACATTAGCACAGCTGATTTTTATATTAATCGTATACCTGCACTGTTAAAAACACTATTAGCCCCACAAGCATTGCTCATGAATCTGCATACCACCTATATACACCTGTGTGCGTTACTTCCCCAGTTCATGACCTTTCAGCCCTTTATGGGTTGTTTTAAGACTGAGAGATTTATAATAAAAGAAACATGTGGAATGACTGGGGGTCCTTGAAGCCTGGACTGTTGGACAAGTAAGGACTGTAAAATGGGAAACAAAAAAATAAAAAGAAACAAAAAACAATAAAAAAAAAATAAATAAATACATAAAAAACACAGCAGAGTGGGAGAATGTGGTGGGGGCGGTCGGGGTGGTCCGCGCCGATCCGCATTGTGGGTGGTGCTGGGCTGCAGTGTGCAGGGAGAGCTGCCATGCTGTTGTGGTGACCGAGGCTAAGGAGGAGAGAGTTGAGGCTTAGGACATGGTGATCTGCATGGACTCTAACATCTCCTCTACTGCCTTCATCGAGCATTTGTTCTCCTTCTTCCCACGGCCGGCGTGCTGAGAGACATAGGAGAAAGGGAGAGGGGGATTGACAGAGAATAAAAAGTTGAGGCAAGGACATATGGCCAGCCTAATTCATAATAGTTCTCTACAGATCATGGTTTAACACAAACTTTGTGGTTCATTGGATTAGACAGGAAAGAGAGATCATCTTACAAATAGGTTATGTTAAATGACAAGTATTTAAAAAAAAAAAAAAAAAAAAAAAACATTCTATATATCTCATTGCACATACCGGATTCCAAGTTTCAAAGGATGAATAATGTGTAAAATGAATTCAGTTAACTAACGCCATAAACTTGTAATAACTTGCTGTTTAGTGCCAGCTCTCTGACCCCGTGGATTCTCCACTGACGTGGCCTAATTGAGTTGCTAATTGAGTCTCAGAGGTCAGCGTTTCTCTCTTCTTTTGCCCTACGTAGGGAACAATGTATGGAGGGAACAAATCTTAATGAGTCAGGCACTTATTGGTCTATGGTTATTTGCCCAAACATGCCACCTCTCACATACACAATTTCTCCATCCAGTATGACTCATCCCAAGAAACCCTAAGCACTCCTCTGCTCTATTAAAAAAAAAAAAAAGACAAAAATGACCACTTCAGCCACGACATCAACCTTCCACATCCCTCCACCCAGCCATACTGTGGACCCATATAAATTAGGCCAAAGGCCCTGCACTCAATTTCTCCTCATTAGCCTTTCTGAGAACATATGCCCATTGCTTAGCTCAGCACTTACTCCAATTGAGGTGTGTGTATGTGTGTGTGTGGGTGTGTGTGTTACAGCTGTGGGTGCGCTGGCACTAGCCAAGGAGAGGAGCATGAGCATGAACTCACTGGGTAAACAGCGCTAGAAACAGACAGAGAATGGCTGAGCACACTGCAGTACTGTTTCTGGACGGACACACACATTTCTCTGCGTCCTCACTGATATCTCATTCGCCCCAGAGGAATAAAGGAATAGTATTCCTCCCCACCTTCACTCATCACATAAACATTATGAAAAATGGTACTGCCTCACTGGGAAATCTTGCTGGATAAATAGGCTGATGTGCAACATGGATACATTACTGCTTTCTCTGACAAGCAAGCGTCTTAATGTCTAGAGCCTTACTGTTCTAATGCAAGTATTTCTTAAACATGCTCAGCCTTAACATAACTATAACAGATGATTTTTGCTCTCAATAGTGCTGTTACGGTGTCATGGTTCCCAAGTCCTATTTGGATTGGACTAGTTTTACATATGGAGCTGGAGTAATATAATTATTAATGGAGTGTCTCTGGGATTTTAGTCATGTCCATATCAGTTATGTCGGTTTTTTTTTTTTTTATGGACTGCGTTTGCACATGTCTTGAAATATTACAATGTATAATAATGCATTATATGGTTCCTCTATAGGTTTCTTCCTCTTAAACATCTTAGGGAGTTTTTCCTTGCCATTGTCGCCACTCAGTGTCTTTCTCAGTTTGGGATAATTACTCATTTTTACTGTGTGTGTACTGTGTTTATAATCCTGTAAAGCTGCTTTGTGACAATGTCTATTGTAAAAAGCGCTATACAAATAAAATTGAATTGAATTATATATATATATATATATATATATCCCATCGAAAATGACACGTTGGTAACAATTCCATCATATCCTGCAGGAAAAGAAATGTTTTGAACTTTTTTCTTCAGTATGAAATAACTACAAGAAGTGTTCTTTTCTATCATCTCCCACTAAAACCAATGTTTTATGTAAAAATGTAAAAAGACTTGTCAGAGATGTGATGAGGTGTTTTAGGGACGGTTTATCCTTTTTACCAACAGATGCAGCATTCGCTGGCAAAAACCCAGGGCTCAAACTATCCATCAATTCATTTTCGGTACCGCTTATCCTACACAGGGTTGCGGGAAGCCTGGAGTCTATCTAAGGGAACTCGGCGCACAAGGTAAGGGATGCCCTGCTTCTTGCAGGGTACACTTGTATACACATTCACACACTACAGACAATTTTAAAATGCTTAAAGCCTCCAAGACATATCTTTGGACTGAGGGAGGAAAACCCCCCCGAAGCACGGGAAGAACATGTGAGCTCTGCGCACACAGGGCAGAGGCGGGATTCAAACACCCAACCCCGGAGGTGCTGTGTATGATGTTCCCCTTTCTCTTGCCTAGGTATGCTACATCCTACCTTGAGTTTGAGAAGGGTGCTATATAAATAAATTATTATTGGTATTATTTTAAAAACGCAAAATTTACAATGTTGTGCACATCCTGTGTAAACCACTTTCATCCAATAATTCAGAGATTTTTTTATTGTATTTTTTTTTCTAGAATTGGTCCCGCATGGAAGCAGGAGGATATGATGTTCATAAATAATAAGCCATACAGGATTTTGAGACACTGTGACTCTTCCGGCTAAAAATTGTTTTTTTGGCAGAAAACTACTTGAATTTGTAAAATTGCAATTGTGCAAAACTGTTTTGCACGGTATTTCGCAGATATGTTTGTTGGTAAATGAAACCTTTTCGCTGTACTCATATGAACTGAAGATGGCTTACGCTGCATTTGCGTTGTGATGAAACCACCCAAATATGACGTCTTTGGCCCAAATATGAAGAAAAGCTGCGGTAATTTAGAAAAACTTTAGAAAAAGTTCCTCAGAATATTGTGGAGTTTGAACCAGGAAATCCTGGAGGAACCGATGAATATTAAGTACATTGATCCAATTTGAATGAACACTATCTCTGGACCATGTCCCATGACTTCAACTTCATATGCTCTGGATGAAGAAGACTCCAAAGCTGCATTTCAATTTCAATGAGACACCATCAGCATGACAGAAATGTGAATAGAACAATTTAATAATAGCCACCATTTATTGCGTTCAAGTCTTTTAAAGTACAAATAAAGTATTGCAAAAATGTTAGGACATGGAATATACTGCCTTCCATAGTTAAACTCTTTATAGCCCTTAGTCATGGAAAGCCTATTGAAGTGTGCTCCAATTATATCCAGGCAATACTCTCTCTTATAGCCTGGGGAACATATTACTGAACTGAAAGAAGAGCTGTATCATTTAAAACGTATTGGAAATCACAAAAGAAGCCTTGTCACAACAATTTTCACTGAACTCCTAATAACTGTTGTAACAGTTACTAGTATGTCATTCTGTGACTTACTGCCCAGACTCTCCGGTCACATAAATGCAGGAAAAACACCAGGTAAACTTTCCGACGTTGCCACACCTTAAAACAGCCATCAAGCTGACATTACGCTGCTTAATAATAAGATGTCATTTAACATCTTTTTAAAATGACACATTAAAGCATGACTGACAAATCCTTCTCTTCAAAAAGAGTTTACAGATTAGTGAAAGCTCAGCTCTCTGACTGCAAAAAGAAATGACACAGAAAATGTCACGTGTAAAGTGCAAACGGTATGCGCCGCAAGTGGATTCTATTGAAAGGTAGAGCAATCGCACCCTATATTTCACACCTGGCCTAATTCATCTGAGGCAATGTAGACAAGTAGAACAGTGAAGTAATGTGCTTGTTACTCCTCTCACTAATCTGAATATCCAAGTATTCTCTCCACCACCACCACTACAATCAGTGCCTGAGGCACATCAGCTTTTAATATGCTCAGCGTGTGTATATATATATAACTACTGTGAAATGGTTTTGTGTTAGCCAAAGTTCCCGCTGGATAGGGGAGTAGATTTTAACTCATCTCCGAGCGGGCCAATTTTTCCCCAACCCTCATATGGCTTTGTACGTAAAAAGTGTCATCCTAAACCGGTGGCCTTTTCTGTAAATCCAGGTTTCCTATCAGATTCAAATAGTTCAGTTCCAACTGACAATGCACTGATACGGAGAGTGGAGAAGTGAAGGAGTAAGATTAATATCAGTTATTTTTAGTGAGGAAATTCTACCTGCCACCCGCTGACACTGTAATATGCATCATGAGATTATGAGATCAAGAATACTTTGGGGAGATGGAAAGAATGAGGAATGAGCTTCAGGAGCAGAGAATAACTGGTCTTACTAGTCTAATCCACATTGGTGTAAAAGTAAACAACTGTAATCCGTCACATAACCCCACGTTCTTATATGTTCTTCATTTACACTGTCTAATCGTCTCTCAGACGAAAAGTCAGACATCACTAAGGGGACTCCAACATAATGCTCAAACTCCCTCTAACCACAAGAAAATGGGGAATGTGGATTTTTAACAGGAGTCCTCTTAACACAGGAGGTACACTACAAGTGTGTGTGGGCGAAATAAGGACTTCTTTATTGCACAAGCTTAAATTAAGTAATGTATGTTGCTCTGATGGCAGTTGCTATTTCTATTAAATGTACATTTATTCTCCATGTGCCATAGCAACAGCATAAACCATCTGAGCAGCACTTCAGTTTTTCCTTTCCCAGTATCCCTACTCCTCTCTGCTATTTACTGATTTTAGTGGTGCATATTTTCCTCTCACCGGGCCTCGACACCAGAATTTGGCACAGGCTGGTATGATTCATGCTGAGGGGGGAATCGATAGCAGTGCTTTCACAAACATAGAACAGCTGTGTAACAAAACGCTGGGCCATGTGGGCTTAAGTCAACACATTAGCTGAGCCCGGCCTGGGCAAGAGTGCAGAGAGTGGATCTAATGGATAGGCAGAGTAGAGAACGGTGACTTTGTGTGTCTCACCTGATAGGCTCTGTTGATCTGAGAGGCAGCCCAGGCAGCATACTTCACATTGTCCTTTTTTACCTTTGCGCTCACTTTAGGGCTACTGGCTATGTGACTTGCTGACTAGAAGGTGAGAAAGAAAGAGCAAATCAGAAACAATGGCCAAAAAAAAAAAAAAAAAAATTGCATCTATGCATGCATAGATCTATGCATGCATGCATAGATCGAGAGGGGGGGGGGTTGGTTTAAACAAGCATCAAATCATGGAAGGTTAAAAAGCTCAGATGCCACACCATGCTAGTCTTTAGAGGGAGGAAAATGTGAGTGTTTCCCTGCTGATTGCACTAAAAGCCCTGGTGCGCCATGTCCTTTCATGCAGTCTCGTTTCTCCAAACGCACAGATAAATGGTGCTGACAGGGACACGAATGTTTGGGAAGCGGCATGTGGCTAGTGCGGTGCAGTGTGAATCATACACTCCACGCCACCCAAAGCTCTCTCCTTGACAACCACAAAGCCCATATCGCTCCCATGTTTCTGCAGCCAGTCACACACTGCAAAACTTAGAGGAGCCCATGAAAGTCGTCTCTCTGTGGATATGCTGAAATGTTAACAGCACACTAATTAAATAACCCCTCCGGCTCTGGCACAGTGTGGTATGATTTTTAACCTCAAATATCACCTTTAAGCAAGACACTGTCAGAAAGAGAAAAGTAATGCTCCTGTGTGTGCCTGTTACTAATATTAGATACAACACTACATACAAAGACAATGTGGGGCACTTCAACACACAGAAAATAACAGTGTGGAAGCCTGCTGGATGAGTAAAGTGCAGCAAGTGCCAACAGTGGACGTCTATTCCTCGTTCCTTCCATGTATGTGACACATGCTGATAGCACATGAAATCAGCGTGACTGCCTGAGGCATGTCTGAAATCCTGCGACAGTCATGCGTGTACGTGTGTGTGCAGGTGTGTGTGGAAGAGAACAGTGCATGCCTGTGTGTGGTTCCCCACATGCCCTCTGCCTTCCTTCTACTCCCAGCTGGCTATTTGTGTTCCTATGTCAGGAGTCACTTACAAATGATGCATTGGTGTTAATGGACAACTTCCTGTTTAAATAAATACGCAGATGAAAGGCATATTCAGAGCAGATACGTCCTAAGCTGAGCAGCTGGTCCATGTTGGACAGAACGGCGGCCAGCTCTCTTCAGTTTGTTTTATTGCCCGGAGTTTATTTATCATCGTCGTAACATCAACATGAAAAAGCCCGAAAAGTCCGCAGAGTTACGTTACAGAAATGATGCAGAGAGCGGCTTTTCCAAGGTAAGGGGCAGGAACAAGGTCTGAGTTAGCAGTGACCAGTCATTTCTGAGGCATAAAACATCTCTGCTCCTCTAGCACAACATCAATGTGCCAGGAGGAGAAGGAGGTGGTGTTTGTTTTCTTTAGCTTTGGTGCAAGTTGTGACTCACCATATACAGGCCAAACAAGGCCCTCATGTTTCTGTTGTTCAGCTTGAGTGCCTGCGCAAAATACTTCCTGGCCAGCTCCAGGTTCTCCGGCCCCCCCTGGGTGTATTTCACCTAGAAGGGAAAACAGCACACATGTACTCGTAAGACCAACATGACACCTGAAGCATTGTGTGACAGCTGGAGTGTATAATCTCATCGTTATGAACAGTAAGCTGGACCGCGGCAGAGAGTCTCATGCAATGGAGAAGAGTAAAATACAACTCGGTTCAACTAAAGCCAAGCAAACATACTGACAGACAAGCGTGGGATAAAACAAGCTGTCAGTTATGGTACCTCTGCATACTGCTCACAGTACAGGTGATTGTGTGGGTTGGTCATCATCAGCTCCTCCAGACAGAAAGCTGCTTTGGCATAACTAATAGGGCACAGAACAAACAAGAAAAAAAATTAATAAGGCATATATAAATATCCTACTGTACAGAAATGCACTGCTGCATACTGATATCAGCCTAGTGGCTGCTGGAGCAGAAGAGGTTTTCGACTTGCTGAAAGCAAGAAAATAGCTCTGCCCAAGATTTTCCTTCTATCAGCCTTTAAAAGGACTGATGGAAAAGTGTGCACGAACATCCATATGGTGAAATGATTGATGTAGCTTTGCATTAGCACTGGCAATTCTGGCCTATTTCCCTCCACCCATCTCATCTGCTCTTGGAAACTGATGAGGAGAAAGCAGAGAGAGTGTGAGATCTACCACATTTCTAGGCACATAGTATCAATCTGTCTGCCTTTTCCCTCCAGGCTTAATACTCCGTCTTGAGGTCACTGCTGTGCAGCAGCGCACTGTGTGTCACTTTCAAATGAGATCACTTCTTTCTGTGAGTTGCTGAGCTATGTACTCCAGGCTAATCTGCAACCACTTCATGTCTTACAGACACTTTCCCCTCCATGGGCTCGATCAGCGAGGACGATGGAATTCTCGCATACATAGACACAGACTTTCCAACTGTTCCCTCCCACAAATAATCAAATCATTTTACAGCGTAATGCCCCACAAAAGACTTGCATGACAAACCCACAACACACAAACAGAGCCAGACTATAGTATCCAAAACCTGCAGATGACTTTAAGGGGTTGTTTAAAGGCTTCAGAGCCGCAAGAGTCCCACGTGTACTCCATATGAGATCATTTTTCTCATCTCAGCTTGTGGATTTGCAAGGACTCATCGTTATCAAACCATACCAATCAAAATCAAGCACTGGAGAGGTAGTGTCAGAAGTCTACAGCTTGGCTCTTTTCATACCGACCAAAATAAAAAATAATTTTAAGAAACAGTTCTGTCTTATCTATTTCAAAAGTCTTAAATCATTTTTACTAAAAATTTATTTAAAAAAAATAAATAAATATAATATGTATCCCACAATAGTTATAGAGAAGCATATTTGTGTTGATTAATCACGAGCTAATTTTCAACAAATTTTGGACCATTTTAAAACCTCAAATTACCAAGGAGTGTAAACTAGCATTACATTATTTTTAATGTCAAAAGGGGAGAAAGAAAAAAAAAAGCGGGGCGGCGGGTGAAATATTTTTGCCCTTTCCAGGGCAAAATCTTAATCCAGGATATGGCTAATTACAACAATCATTTACATTTATGTGTAGGTGCACAAGTTGATCAGTGCTGATTTAGCTGGTTTAAATAAGTCACTGCACCAAACCACCACTATTTCACTCGTACCCAAAACAGTTGACTGTAGTACTTCTAGAGGAGACTTCATAACGGAAACATATTCTTCTTTAAATGTAGAAGGATCCCCAGATAAGAATAATAACAGGCTTGTGTCATTTCTTTCCTAATACTTAGCTACACAAAAGCTGTTTCAATAATATATATTTTTTAAAGATAGCCCCATCTTGTGGAGAATCTTCTACTGGCTCATCATCCAAAATGCTGAACTCTTGTATTTTAATCAAACAGCCACACAAAGTTCAACGAATATCTTTACAAAAAAAAAATTATAATTAAGTCACATCCACGAATAGTTGTATTGTACAATGTGGCACACTTGGATAAATCTAATGTATAAATCAGTTGAGGTTGACTTTTATGCCAAATGTCCACGTTAGACTAACCCTCTTCCACCTTCCAGTAGGTTTCATTTCAACCAAAATCTATTATTGTGATACGAAATTGTAATAAAAAAAAAAAAAAAAAAAAAAAAAAAGTTCTTTTGGGGGAATAGCACTGGCATTACTTCCTCTCACGACATGAACAGTCTATCAGATGATTTGGAGTATGTTTAAGAGACATCAAAGATCAGAGAAGGGGGCAGACAGTTAAGGGAGGGAAGGAGAGAGAGAGAGAGAGAGAGAGAAAGAGAGAGAGAGTTAACAAAAGAATTGGGGAACAGGCCATTCGGAAGGTTGCAGGCTGCTTGCAATTACCACTTCCTTTCCATAAAGACTTTCAGATGTGCTCCTGCCATGGGCCAGGCTGCAGAAGAGTGGAGAGAGGGAGTGAGGAGTGGAGGAGGAGAAGCTATCAGCACACACCACAGAGCTCAATATACCCTACCTGAGCTTCGGAGTGCTTGATGCCAATTTTACACTACATGACTTTAAGACACAAAATGATGACGCTAGCATGCCAAGCACTTATGGGCTTCATTAGAGGGGGTTAATTCTATCAACATTAAATCTACATTTACAGCATTTGGCAAGCGCCCTTACCCCAAGTGAACTATAGAAGTGCTTTATAGTTTCTATCAAACACACATCCTCATGCTGGTACAAATAGTTCAGGATCTAAGAACACTATCAAGCTAAAACCTTGTTAGGAGGCGAGGTAGTACAGTCACAAAAACAGTACAAATCAACTGTTTTAAAAGTTAGTGCTTATACCAGAATCACTACCTGCTACCACAGAAGTAGCACCGACGAATATATCAAAATGCAGACACCCTCACTCAGTTTTAATTGTTGTGTGGGATGTTAATTTCTAGAAAATAAATCGAAGTACATAAAGATAATATTTAGACTTTTATTGTTGAAGCTGCCAAAAGTACATAAAACTCGCCTACATATATTCGGTTCGTAAGCGGGGCACTAATGAGATATAGTGGGAGCTTATTTCTCATCATCTTAGCCCATCAGATCTTGTTTTTATTGGCTGGGAGAGAAATTGCCACCACCTTCTCCTGGGAATTTTCACCCGCTCTCGCACTCTCGTTCTCTAAACAGCGTGGAAAAGAAAGGTGATAATGCACAGCTTGCAGGAAGAGGAAAGGAATGGAGGGGGTGGAAAAAAAACAAAAACATAATGTGACCTAAAGGAAAGAAAAGAAAGAAAACCAGGGGTCAAAAGAGAGAAATTGACACAAGTAGACAGGGGGTTGTCAGAGTGAATGGTGTGATATTAGAAAAGTTGGACTAAGCGAAACGGTAATCCTCTCACCCCTGGATTTCCTCTGGCCACTACAGCAATAAAGCCCTTAAACAAAAACACGAGCTAGCCAATATACAGCCCCCTCACTGGGCTCCCGAATTCCTATAGGCTGCACCCTCTAACCACGGTGACCATCTCTCCCACACCCACCCAAACACACACACACAGTCACAGGAAAAGCGAAAAACAATTAAAGAGGGATAGAGTAAAGAAGTGACACAAACAAACTATTTTCCTACAATGTTTATGTCTGGCGGACACGAACCCCTGGCAACACATATCAGTGGAGGGAGAGTTTTATCCTAAGAGTATGAAAGAGGGCTTAAGGACCAAATCCTTTTAAAGCCCTACTCCATGTGACAAACAGATCCCGAGCTCAATGCAGGCCTCTGACCGAGACTAGACTACTGTTTCTCTGGATTTCCCTCAGGCCGTCCCACAACCCCTCAGGAAATAGTGCTCATCCACTGAAGGATTCCCTCAGACTGACATCCTGATAATGAATCTTAACCCTTATACAGAGGATGTGTGATGTTTAGATGGTCATCACAAAAACAGCTTACAGACTTCAAATTAAGTCACAAAGTCACCATTATTTAAACAGTGGACGGGTCAGTTTGGAATAACTTCTGAAATTTCATTAACAGCTTTGCTGACCTGTATGAACAGTGTGAAATAACAATGAAATAAGCCTTGTTTTCATATGCTAAAATGACTACCAAACACACCAACTACAGATAAGAGATCAATTGTCATTACTCATGTTCGTTGATGTAGAGTTCTGACAGCTCATGCCATGCTTCCTGGTCTCCCACAAACCTGAAAGACAAAGTGACAGTTAGGTTCTTTGCCAGACAAAAGCAGGGTTACGCAAGGGCTCAGGGGCAAGCTCAATCAAAAGGCAAAGCCCCTTTTAATTAAAAAGTGGAGGGGAAGGGGAGGAGAAAACGGGGCCCAAATCCACTTGTAAAACACTCACTGCTCCAGATATTCATTGAGCGCCCGGATGGCCTCATTGCTCCTGCCCTGCGCTCGCAGAATGGAGATCTTGCGCTTCCTTGCTGCCTGTGGAGACACATCGACAGAGGATTAAGTGAAGCTTCAAGTGTTTTGCAGAGAGAGAGAAAGAGAGAGAAAAAGGACACAAGAACACAAGCAAGGAGGAGACATGTAAATGATCAGGGTAATGTTGGAGTGACCTGCTGGAATGTGCACTTTCACCTCCCTGTCCATGCTACATACTGATCAAGCTTATTCACAGAGGTCAAATAAATATTTCAGTGAAACCGTTATTCAAACAGAAAAATAAGTGTTGAACTGCAGCTGAAAATTTTGCAATGCACTTTATTAAATCACAGCGACGTTCCAGATTACGGACTGTAAAGACTTTATTGGAGATGCTCAGACATCATGAGCTTGCTACTTAGGAGTGGGGAACATTTAGCCAGACCAGATAAGTGGTGACTCATCATGTTTAAGTTGAGAAATTAATATATTAATCTAAAGCTCAGGCCAGCATGAGCCCATGCGCTCCTTAAGCGTAAGCTTGCATCAGCCCCAGATCACGTTTTTTCCCCTCTTTAATTCAGAAGCGACCTTCGTGCGGATAAGACTCCCATTAATCTAAATCATAATGTATTACGAATGCTTCCATGACCTTTCCAGGAATATATATTTTTTTAAATATATATGTACAAGTGCAGCTTTAACCATGGAAGTGTGCAGTCTTGCCACATAGATTATTTATGGACTGGTATTTGATAGTGGCTCTTCCTCACTCCCACACTGCAGAACAAACCCTGTTGCACAGGGCATGAGTCACATCTGAACAGCCATAAATCTGAAACTGTTCCGACACTGTTGCCACTCCAAATCCACTTATCCATCACACAGGCAGGCACAGCCATTGTGCTGACACACACACACACACACACACACACACACACACGCACGCACACACGCACACACGCACTTCAAAAGAACTTCATATGGAGCCCTAAAAACCCAAACCGAAACCTAATACCTAATTAGGCCATCAAAAGTCAGACAGCAACAGATGATCTATATGGAGTACTGACATGTTAGTACACCCAAATCTGTGGGTTCCTGGTAATGTTGGCAATACATGAAGTTAGTTTTAATGAACTGTAAATATATTCTACAAAGCACAAAATGAGCCACTGTGCTGCGTTTTACCTTCTTCCTTCCACAATGACGGAGACTGATTGGAACATGTAAAAACGTGTTAAACACATCACTCTCCCAGAGGTAACAATTTCGAGAAGGCTGACCATGTCATTGTCAGCACTCTTTCTGAATTAGCACTTGAAAGGCTTCATACTGTGGAGATGGGTGTTTATAACTGCTCTCCTGTTTCTACAGGCCCACAGGCCGAAGGCATGACGCAGCCGTTTTCGTCCTCCCTTACAGAAAAAGGCATTGATATGGACGAAACAAACTATTGGGCTTTTAAAACCTTGCTCTCTTGTGGATTATATATTTGAACTTTAACTCTCCACCATAACAAGACTGTAGACCGTAATGCTTCTTTCAGCGGGTATTAAGGAGTCAGCAATGCTTTCGGCACCTAAAATTGTTCATAACCAAATTGTGGTTTTGCAATTCAATCAAATATATAGGTTAATAATTTATAAGTTATTAATGCTCTATACACGTGGCCAAAACTCCAAAAAACCAAGTTATGTTAATACAGTGAAAGATTTATTGGAAAACAAACTTTCTGAACCAGTGTCGCTGACTTACATCAAGTTTAGTGCTTTTTAATAACCATGTGGGTAAGTAGCGCCCACACCTGATTGGACAAGCGTCTCGATTTAGTTCAGCACAAATCCTCTTGTAGGAAACCTAAGCTTGCAAATGATGCACCGTTCGACAGAACTATTCTATTTAATATTACAGGAATTTTCGTTGACCTCATATGCTTTGTCAATTACAGATAGAACGAGAGGGCTGAGGTGTTAAGCAATCTGAACCGTTATTCAATATGAACAAGCTAATTAAGTTACATTTGAATGTATTGAAGTAATGGTCATAATGCCGAGCGATTAAGATCAAGTGAGTGAGCACTTTACTGTGTAGAGAAAGGAAGCAAAAGCAAAATGGTATACAAGAGCAAAGTAGAAATTTCTGTAGAGCGTTGCTGTAGGTATTGGAACACAATAAATAGTGGAAGGGCTAACGCATAGTTCTAACATATTTTAGACACCGCCATGGCACAGAAGCCTTGAACAATTTTTTGTTGATTCAACAATTTTGGTTAATGGGTACCACATCTATTCTACAGCCTATAATTACAACAGCTCAGTTTCCAATCTCAGCTCTGCATGTTGGGATGCCTCACAAGTCTTCACTGTAGTCGCCAATTTTCCGCCATTTTCTTGGATCATCCTCTCCCTTCTCACATTCCACGATGAGAAAATAGTGTCCAGATAAGTCTAACCCAAACCAACAAAGACAGGTAGCCCAGATGATGTCACCCACTCCCATACCACAATCTCTGCTGCCCATCTGCCAGCCAGCCCATCTGTTAGCCAGAGTTTTGGATTGTGGGAAAAAAATATATGGGCTGGTGGACATCGCAGCACCGCCCTGTTTTGTTCCATTCCCGCCCATAGGTTTTAGGACACAGAATCTAATGGGAGGTGGCGGGTGTTTTGGACATCAGGAAATATGCTGATCCTATCACAGGACTCTGGGCTGTACCTCAACTTGTCAGAAGAGTTCACAGGGCACCTGCATATTAACACAACGTTCCCATTAGTGGGTGATTCTTACCCGGCTTACACCAGATACGGAGGACAGAACTTACTCAGTTTTTATCTGCACGGATTCTGACAGAGTAAAATAGTACCTGGAACAGCCCCTCCCTACCTCAACACTCTACTTGAGGTTTATGTTCCCTCACGCAACCTACGATCAGATCGGTTAACAACCAAGGCCTGGTAGTGTCTACCCAGTGAGGCATGAGGTCCCTTTCCGGAACCTTCAAACTGGCTGTCCCTTAGTGGTGGGATGAACTAAACTCAATCCGGACCGCAGAATCTGTCACAATCTTCAAAAAAAAAAAAAATAAAAAATAATAAACTGGTCTTCTGTGAACACTTAACCAAATCCTAACATGCCTATTAACTCATTCGAATTCAATGCCTTTTCAATAGTAATGAGGACTTTCTTGGTTCAAGGCTCATAATAAATGGATTAAACCATGCAATCAATGATATGGTGAAGCTTTCTTAAGGAGCCATTTATGGAAGGAGTCTTGAGTGTCAGTGCTGAGTAACAGTCAATTTTAAGCAATGAGAAGGTCAGACAGAAGACTTTTGTCTTATAAAATTAAAGAGAAAGTAAAAAGAGAGGGAACAACTCTTTGAAGCTGCAATAACGTTAGTGATAACGGGAGCTGACTTGCTTCACAGATGTTCCATAACATTACTATAACCTGTAAATTTATGTAACTAAACTTTTGCTTTCCAATTGCTGGGGTATAAAAAGGAATAGAACACTACAGAGTGTGTCATAATTGGAAAATAATCAACTTTGTGGTGGTAAATGAACTGCCCTCAGCTTCACACCTCAACTGCCCTCAGCTCAGTAGCAGACTACTTTACGTTGCTACAACAGCACATCCCATAATATTTTATTCCAAACATGAGAGATCAATTTCTTCCATTTGCTTGTATCAAATGAAGATGGGTAATAGGTTTTTTTTTTTTTTTTTTTTTAATAACTACACGCTCATCGGAAAAGCTCTCCTCCAAATGTAGGGCATCTAAGAATTTTGTTTAGGGGGTTCGATGTTTCTCTTGAACTTTTTTTGTCCAGCTAGAACCTGGAGAATTGTTAGGTTTAAGTGACTGGGCAAGCCATCTCTCTAAATATCTACTGCATGGATTTGAGGTGTATTTTGGATAATTTGAAATCATTTCATTGTATTCCATTTTGACTCTACAATGCACAATAAATGAATGTGATTTGATTAATATTTAAATGAATTTAGGGCCAAAATAAAAACATCTGTCTGCCTGTTATTGACCAGTAAGTCAATGGTTTGCTTTTGGGCAATCGTTGCACATTTCATGATTGCAGTACTTCTTAAATTACTAGTCTAGTGTTGAGCAACTTTTACAGCAATATATCTTCCATCTGATTCAGAATAAGATTACATAAATCAATTAAAATATATATTTTAAGCCATATATTCTAGCCACATCTACTTACATTTAACCTCTAAATGATTCCATAACAGGCTAAAACAATTTCTCCATATTTTTAACAAATCATGGATGGCTCAGAAAGAACACAATGTCTTCAGAGAGTTGATTAGTAAATATGATTATGTAATGCACATTATATCACATGTTCAATTTGGACAATACGTGAAAACAAAGGAAACAGGTTTCCTCAAGTGAATGTATTAGGTTAATGCCTTTTAAATGTTAGCAGAGGAAAAAGATGTACAAATGCCAGACTGTAGAGAAAGACAAAAACGACTATCCCTTTTGCATTAGTAATCTTGAACTCCCGTTTGTTCAATGTGTTTGCAATTTAATCATGGGAATCGGGATGGTGTCTCGGTTGACTAGCCTGAAAAACAAACAAAGAGGCTTGCTTGTTTTCCCAAACAGAGAAAGAGTGATGGGGTCTATATGGGCCAAAAGAAGCAGATAGTCAAATAAATACCAACGGTAATGATATAATGAAGGCAAGTGGGACTGAGGACAGGCAGTGAGCAAGAGGAGGATGACTTGAGGAGACTTTTCGAGTGAGAGGAGGATGACGACAGTCCAGGGAGTACAGTCTGTGAAAGTGGGAGAATAAGAGAGAGGTGACTGCATCAATGCATGTGAGGGTTTATTGACTTTGTCAGCAAAGCTTCCATGGGTTTGAAACGGACTGCCTTTTAGGTGTGGAATGCTCAGATGAAGTCCAAAGAACAAATATCTATGGTTCATTTTGCCAGCCCAGAGAAAACATTTCATGTGTCTAAGCAAGTCCATGTGTCAGAATCGTGTTTAGCATCTTCAAGAGAAAGCCAAAACAAACATTGATTCTTTTGAGAATCCATTGAAGCATTTTTTTTTATATGGCCACGTGTCCTTTGTGGAATAAATTAACTGCAGGTATGTGTTTGGTGATGAAAGGATGGGGTGATGGTGACAGATGGGCAAAACTTGGGCATATCTGGTTGCTGTAAATGAATCGACTGAAATATAGTGCAAATCACATAAAAAAAAAAAAAAAAAAAAACTGCATGACACACGACATTCGACTAATAATAAACTTAATGTTGCCACTGATGTGTGATCTGATTATTAGAAAATGCTGGATAAACGTACTAGGCTATGGTGAGACCAGATTCTGGCCTTGAGAATGTCTTCGATTTCTGAGGGGCGTTTACAGACCTGTACATCTGTGCTTTGTTCTGAAACGAGGGCGTAAATTGTTATAAAGTTGCATTTTCTTCGTGGCTCTCAAAGCAACATTTCAAAGCGTACCGAAATGCATATATGCAAGTAACGTGTCAGTAAACTGCCTCTCAGTGGTCAGAGTGCACCTACTTATTTTGCGGGGTTCCGCCTATAGCGGCCATCAAAATGGATAGACAGCAGATCTCTGAGATCATTGTGGTTTTTTTTTTAAGCTGTAGTCATATAATTCATCAGTTTGAGCAGGAATCAATGTTCCACAGAGTGATTAAAGCCCATATCCTTGAGATGTTCGCTAAACACTTTGTAAACCTCAGTGTTTTTATCTGTTGTGAAAGTTGTTCAGAAATATGTTCCCCAGATCAAATTTCAATGTGTTCGGTCAAAGGTAATCCGCAATTCATGTTGCGAGCCATTACCAAAACAAACAAGCTTTTTTTCCCCCTCACGAAGTTCCCATCATGCATTGTTATACAGGTTGGTTCGGCGGTTCAGATTGCTTTCTCACCGCAAGCAAACCGCTCCAGAATTCGTTTGCTCATCCAGCTGGTCTCAGCCTGATTGTTTTGGAGCGGATCTAAGCGCGATTGCAGTGTTCTGTGACAAAATGACAAAAATGCTCCAAACGAGCCAGGTGTGAAATCGCCTTTAGACACATAGCTAGTTTGTCATTTGGGAATTATGATGGTATGTTAACTGAGAAGCAGAATAAACGGAAATCCATGTTGTGTCTCAAACACTTGACATGAGCACTGTTTTCCCCCCCTTTCTTTTATTTGCCCAAATTGGCGGATGTGTGGTTAAATTTCAACTGGATGAACTCCGTACAAAGCAAAATGGAAGTACAGAGAAGCAAATCCCTTTTATGGGTACTGTGCCCTCTTCCATTCAAGTGCCTTGGCTATGCCTTGAAGCATTTATATTTGCATGCATTTTTGTTGAAAAGTGTATAATACTACTAAAGAGAATAATATAGACTGTTCCCTTCCCCCTTGCTTATGGTGCGTGTATGTGTTAGTGAGTGAAAGAGAGAGAGAGCTGGAGAAAAAGCGAGAGAGACACACGCAGACAGAGTTCAAGTAAAAAAATACAATTTAAGCACACCAGGCTGATCTTCATTTCTTTACTTACCGTATTAGTGGGATCGTCTTGCAGTATTGAATCGTACAACTTGTTGGCATCATCGTACCTTTAAAAAGTAAAGAGCTGGGTCACCATTTGTTAGGCAGCAGTGAAATCAACAGAGCTCAAGGCAATCAGCATCTTGTATACAGGGCAGCTTAACTCCACACAAAGCACTAGCACAGATTAGTGATGTGTCTAAGGAAGGAAATAAACAGTTGTCTATTTTATCTGTAGTGAGGGTCCCTGTGCAGCTTAAAAATGAATCAAGTGTACAAATGAACACAAACATCTGTACTGGCAATAATTGTAAGGACGTTTTTTTTCCTGTATTTGCAAAGACCGCTGCAAATAGACGAGTGTTCTCTTGCATCACTAATTACACATCATTTGCAAATTTGTTTCCGTGCATGTTGAGTGAGAGAAAAAAATCAAATAGAATCAAATCTTAATTGTCATTGTACATGTACAACCAAATTGGATGCAATCAGATCAGTGCAACAGGTATAGAAATATATAAACATAAAAGAGGCTTTAAAAGTAGCTATAAAATAAATATAAAAAAAAGAAAGATTCAAAAAGGAAATGAAAACATATCACACACACAACAGTTCACTGCACAATACATCTACTTAGTGCTGTCATTGCTTTTGGATAAAAACTGTTTTTTAAATCATTTTGTTCGTGTTTTCATTGTCCTGAACCATCTGGCGAAGCCAGCAGTTCAAATAAAGAGTGTCAGGGGTGGGAGTGATCTTTTAGTATGTTCTGGCTGTTTTTGAGGCAGCGGGAACTGTAAAGATCTTCCAAGGAAGGGAAAGGGCAGCCAATAATCTTCTGGGCGGTGGTGAAGACCCTCTGGTGCGCTTTCTTCTGTTTCTGTGCAGCTGGAAAACCACACACACAGATACAATATGTAGAAAGACAGTAGAAAGCAGTAGAAAGACAGAAGCACTTTTTGGGTGATGTGGTTCTTCCTAAGGATCCTTAGGAAGCGGTCTCTGCTGTGCCTTCTTTACCAGTACTGTGGTTTTAGTGCTCCAGGTTGGGTCCTCCTCCATGTGCATGCCAGGGACCCTCTCCACACATTCCCCACTGATGAAAAGGGGCTGAATATCAGCTTTATTTTTCCTGTAGTCTATTAGCAGCTCCTTGGTTTTGGTGCTATTCAGGACCAGGTTGTTATCAGTGCATCACACAGACAACCGCTCCACCACGTCCCGATTGGGGGGTATACCTGGTATAGAGTAGGGGGTTCATCACACAGCTCCGTGGGAAGCTAGCGCTGAGACTGAGGGCTGAGGAGATGTGGGGGGCCTACTCTCATCCTCTGGGAGTGATCTTATTCCTTATTCCAGCAGCAGCTTGAGTGAGGTAGTCCCATGTTTATCAGTTTAGTCACCAGTCTATGAGGGAGTGCAGTGTTAAATGCAGAGTCCACAAAGAGCAGCCTAGCATAGCTTCCCCACTGCTCTAGGTGGATTAGAGCAGTGTGGAGAGTTGCAGCTGTGGCATCCTCTGTGGACCCGTTAGCTCTGTAAGCAAACTGGTTTGTGTCAAACGTGGGTGGAAGGTTTGAGATTATACAAGTCCGGATCAGTTTCTCGAAGCACTTCATGATGATTGGAATAAGTGCCACTGGACGGTAGTCATTCATGCTGCTGATGTTGGTCTTCTTTGGCAGTGAGCAACCAGGATAGAGACCGGTTGAAGATCTTGGTAAAGACCCCAGCCAGCTGATCCTCAAAGTCAGCCAGCACCTGTCCCGGGACGGCATCAGGTCCCGCCGCTTCCCTCGGGTTCACCGCCCTCAGTGTGCGCCTCACCTCATCCTCCTGCACAGTGAAGATGTGGCTGCTGTGGATTAGTGAATTTGATGTGGTTGCCTCGAGTTGCTCAACCTCGAAGCAGGCAAAGAAGTGGTTCAACTCCTCCGACAGTGAAGCACAACCAACCGCAACTGAGAGGCCACTAAATATATTCATCTTAAAGAAGACATGAGAGCACCATTTGATATTTGATATGTGATAATAGTACAGACAATATAGTTTTTGTATTGAAATGACGAATACAAAATAAATGAGAAATAATTTAATTACCAAAGTTCCGCAAGAGTTCTTTGGAGAGATTAGGAGAGGAACCCCAGAAGAACCCTTTTAGAGCTCTAGACTATTTTGTTTTTTTGTAAGCATGCAGGATGAAGAGAAATTTGTGAAAAAAAAAATAAATCTGTGTCGTCATGATTAAGAGCTGTTAGTGTTCGCAACTGCCAACAGAAGTGACTCGATCATATTATCAGAGAACAGCTCCACTTCCACTCCACCTCTACCCCAACATACACTTTATTACTCAACTGCACTCTGGCACATCTCACAAAGCACAGCAACAGGCAAGCACGCCTTTGCTACTTGGTTTTATTTAGGTCGGATTCAGGCATGTGTGTGCGCATGTGAACGTGTGCGTGTGTAGGGCTTGGTTTAGGCAGCACCGTCTGATGACAATTAGACTGAAATTTGCAGTTTATTTAATCTAACAGTGCAGAAGCGATCACTCTCAATTATGGCGTGAGTGATAAACAAGTCGATATGGTGCACAGACTGAAAACCGATGACTCATGAAATACAAACATATTAACATTGATTTTTATTCCTTTCTGCTTGCAGAAACAAAAGGGTCTAGTGAAAACAAGATGGGAGATAGTCTACGTTTGTGAGTCAATCCAGATATTTCTAATGCACATGGAGCCTACGCAAAAGAAAAGGAACAAAAAAAAAAAAAAGAAAGAAAACAAAACTGGGTAGTAGCGTGACCCACCACTTCCTCTCTGGGAATTCCTCACTTGGGCAAAACAACCACAGAACTACAAAATCCTGAAACTATTCTTCGCTCTCCCACTTAGTCAGTGGAATAGTGGCTTCCTAAACAAACAGCCTCCCACCCTACTGCTCAACCTGCATGCTGATCAGACCCTCCACACCCCAGCCATAAACCCAAGGACAAGCTTGCTAAATCTGGGTTCTAATTAATCTTACCTCTCCAGAGCCTCGAGCCGCATGCCCGCTAATCGCGTTACTCTGTGACTGTCTGGAAACTGCCTCTTCAGCTCCTGTAGGCAACTCTGCACAAAATATCAAAAGCTGTAGCGTAAGTACTCACAGCCGTGTATAAAAACTCATGTACAAAAAACAGAACGTGTGGTGAACGTGTTGGATTAGGACATTTAGATCACTCTGTGGTTATTTCATTATTATTTACATGCTTGTCTGTCAAATCTGTATATTCTTTACTGACTATAAATTAAACCCAGGTGAGAGAAAAAATTACTGATGCAAGTGAGAACTTTCAGTGGTGCACTTCTTTTGCAGCCATGTCCGAATGTTCAATCCCAAACATGTCACTATGTCCCAGAATCGGTTTGTTTTCAAAGGCATTCTTAAAAGCTATCAGGGGGAGATGTATTATATGCTACATTTATATTTACATTTATTCATTTAGCAGACGCTTTTATCCAAAGCGACATACAAATGCACACTCGTACACCAATGGTAGCAGAGCTGCATGCAAGGTGCTAGCTTGCCATCGGGGGCAACGTAGGGTTCAGTGTCTTGCCCAAGGACACTTCGGCATGGGATCACCCGGGCCGGGATTCGAACCACCAACTCTACGATTAGCGGATTAGTGGACAACCCGCTCAACCGACTGAGCCACACACACACACACACACACACACACACACACCGTATTTTCCGCACTATAAGGCGCACCTAAAAGCCTTAAATTTTCTCAAAAATCGGCCGTGCGCCTAATAGTCGGTGCGCCTTATGTGTGGACTGAGTTCCAAAAGCTGTATATATGTAGTGTGACTTTGGTTGGCGTAACCGTATGCGCCTTATAACACGGTGCGCCTTATGTATTGGTCAAATACAGAAATAGACCCCGTAATTGAGACTGCGTCTTATAATAAGGTGTATAAAAAACTAAGTATGAAAGATTTTGGATTTTCCAGTTTCCCTAACAGAAAGCAAGTCTGCATGTGTTAAGTCGGAAAATCGAGTCATGGCGAGACTACCGGCTAAAAGATTTCTAATGTGAGATGGCAGGAAGGGCAGGGCTTCCAGGGGACCAGTCAATATTATTGGAGAGTTCAAAGCCTACGCAAATGTCAGTCATTCCAGATTCATGGCAACTGGTTTATCTCCTGTTGGGGAAGAAAAAGAGACTCTTTTTGGCAATGTTTTGACCGAGAACACGTAGGAGCTTTCTCAGATATTAAAATGCTGCATTCCTGGTTGGCAGGTCTGCATTAGTAGAGATTTCTCACAATCCCTGAAGTAATCTTCAGCAACTCTTTTCCAGTACATGTTTTCTGGCTGAACAGCAGAGCAGCACAGTGTGTGAGGGATGAAGATTGGACTGAAAGGATGAGAGACTAGAAACTAACCCAGGCCAAATCATCCCGACTGCAATCCAGCGCTGCGATCATCACCTGCTCATAAATTATCCAAACTGTGCGAGAGAGAGAGAGAGAAAGAAAAACACAAAACAGTGGCATTCAGTAAACTTAGCTTTTAGTCAGGTAAACATCACTCCTAAAAGGTTTCTTGTTTAAATGCTGATGTATGCAAGTTCTACTAAACTATTCTCATGAGAGAGAAAGGAGAGCTGTATACAGAGTGCCGCAACACATTTAAACATAATTACACATCTCCAATACTGTTAGTCCTGACTAAACATCTATGACCTTAATAATATACGATCCTAAATAACACACCAACCATTAGCACAATAACAGAGTAAGCTACACTAAATAATTATCTCCGTGATTAGCACCATGGATTGAAAATAAAATCTGAAAAAAATTTCAGAAGTTAAAAACATTTCTGCCATGTCTCAGTTTTCTCTCGCCAATAAGAGATTCTCGAGACGTTTGGGAAGGTGCCCTGTTGCCAATCATCAAAATACATTTCCGCATGTTTCCACAAAGTGCTAATAAAAGTCAAACGCTTAGCAAAACGTTAGTGTGACCTTTCCACTTCAACAATAAATAAAAAATAGTCTGATTAATGGGTTTGGCTAATGGATCCAATTAATGGAATTAATGCTCCATATCAGACAAGTGTGTTTCACAGGCTGTGCATTCTTTATCAGCTGAACCCTGTTAATTGAGAAAGAGCAATAAAATCTTACTGAGCAAGAACAAAAATGATGTGCGAAAACAAACGCCTGCACCTCCTTCTGCCTTTTATTTTTTTGCTTTTTATGATTTCGAGTCTTGCTTTGATAATTACCATCTTGTTTCACAGCCAGTTTCAGAACTGGTTTCAAAAAAACCAGGCGGTATTAAGTGTTTACCTCTTTCCTTAAATACTGTATGAATCATAATGACTGCAGCAGCCAGAACAGTAAAATAAAGATCTCCATATGTGAAACTCATCACACTCGTTTACTCTTTCGAAGGAACGTGCATCACATGCCTGTTGCAGGAAGGTCAAAAATAAACCGATAAACATGCATCTGCTAGAAATCAATGTGACGTAGTTACTGAGTTGATCAAAAAGGAAGTAAAGAATGAGAGAGAAAAAAAGAAAAAAAAAAACTGCAGAGAGTTTTTGACATGAGTCCTCACATATTGGGCTCTGGTCTTCTGTGCATTTATCATCAGTTCAGAATACCTTGATCATAAAGGTTGAAAGTAAGAAATTTAGTAAAAGAAGGTAACAAATATGGAGAAGAAAGTACGAAAGGCAACGACAACAGTTACATTTATTCATTTAGCAGACGCTTTTATCCAAAGCGACTTACAAATGAGACACACTCACACACCAATGGGAGCAGAGCTGCATGCAAGGTGCTAGCTTGCCATCGGGGGCAACTTAGGGTTCAGTGTCTTGCCCAAGGACACTTCGGCATGCGATCACCCGGGCCGGGATTCGAACCGCCAACCCCACGATTAGTGGATTAGTGGACAACCCGCTCTACCGACTGAGCCACAGCCACCCAGTTATTGGCAGAGATCTCATAACACCAAGATTTTTCTTTTCTAATACCCATACTGAAACCTTGAGTATCAGCTGACACCAATAAACATATGATATTAAGTACGTTTACACGGACAACAATAATCCAATATTAACCCGATTAAACAGCTATTTTTAATGAGCTTAATCTGATTAAGGTCATACACAAAGTAAACACAAATCGAATTAAGACAGGTGGAGAACTCCTGTTTTAGTTGCATTATAGACATATATTACAGACATGTAAACACCTAAATCACACTATTAACGTCCTGTGGGAGTTTTCATCGCATTTTGCGACAGGACATGATCACACACGACAGTGCTCAACTGTTTTACAGCAAACAAGAGAAACCGTGTACTTTCCTACTATATGCCTGTAGTAGGAGAAATACATGTATCCCGGCTACTATATAGGAGACAAGTACGTGGTTTGGGACGCAGCCCATTATTTCAAGGAGTTGTTTATTAGCACTTATAGCATGACAAATAATTAACTGCATTTGAAGCATTCGTAAAATACATTTTTTTTTTAAAACACACAAAACTGTATACAGTACCATAATGAAGATGAACTGTACGTTGATGCGTGAAATTCTGGAGGGACGTCGGCCGTGTGGCATGGTGACGTAATGACGCGGGCTGTTAATCGAATTATGATCTAGAACAGGGGTGCACAATAGGTCGATCACGATCGACCGCAAAGGAAGTGCAGGTAGATCACCATTCAAAAAATAAATAAATACAAATAAATAAATAAATAAATAAATACATGTTTGCGTTGATGTACAGGACAGCCAGTCTGAGATCTCGTTTTTTCCTTCACCACGCATGTGATCAAATGCATCAGCGCTAAAAACTAGCAAGAGAATTCCCAGAGTTAACTTTAAGACTTTTAAAGACAAAACCCAGCTCCCAGTGTGCACATTAATATCAGTATCCATGGACAATGCGCCCGCAATGAGGTCTGCGACCACACTGAGCTCCTACACACTGACGTGAGATGGGTTTTAGGGGTAAATTCCTGCAGAGATTTCGAGAGCTCTGTCCAGAGATAAGGGAGTTTCTATTTGCTGTTAAACATGCAGAATCTCCCAACTCAATGATGATCAGTGGCATTTTAACCGATCTGACCAACATGTTAAATGAGCTTAATTTGGAGCTGCAAGGAAAAGACACACCGTGGTCAATATGATCAGCTCAGTTAATGCCTTTAAATAGAAAATGCACCTTCTGTCCTCAAATCTGCAGCACCATGAACTTCCAAAACCTCGCGTCAGAGCTGGAGACACAGAGGAAGGCTTGTGCGCAGTTTAACATTGCAGTGCACATAGCAGATTGACAGCTGTCAGTCAGAGTTTGACAGACTCTTTCAAGACTTTGCTTTACTGGAGCCAGTCACTACCATTATTTCTGTGAGTCAGCCCTTTCCCACATGAAGATTATTAAGTCCAAATACCGTTCCACAATGACTGATCATCATTTGGAGGCCTGCTTGAGGCTGGTTACCAGCAGCTACTGTCCGGACTATGCAACCCTGGCTGATTCTATTCAGTGCACGTCATCAGAGTAAGGTACTGACCAAAAATGTATTGAATTGTAGTGTGCCATAAGTGCTCATGCAGTTATGCAAGGTATATGAACATATATTGTGTGTGTGTATATATATATATATATATATATATATATATAAATAAAATGTTTCGCATTTTTAGTGTAGGTAGATCTCCTTGACTGGTCATGTTAAAAGTAACTCGCAAGTCAAAAAAGTGTGTGCACCCCTGATCTAGAACATGTAAAACGGGTAAATGACAGGAGTATTCTAAGAGCGACTCATGTAAACACCTTAATCACATTATTATCTTACTCAGAGTAAGGTCAATAATTAGATTACTGCTGTCCATGTAAACATAGTCATTGTTTTCTATTCAAACTACAAAGCTTAAAAAAAAACCTTTTTTTTTTTGTTTTTTTTTTTTTATCTGAAGCACTTCACAGTTCTTTCCCCACATAAATATCACACATTGTAAATATACAGTGCCCTCAACTAATATTGGCACACTTTGTAAATATAAGCAAAGAAGGCTGTGAAAAATTCTTTATTGTTTAACCTTTTGCTTTTTTCTTGAAACCCTAAAAATGATTGAACACTAAGACAATTTTTCACAGCTTTTCTCACTCATTTACCAGGTGTGCCAATATTAGTGGAAGGCACTGTGATGCAAAGTATAAATATAATATAAAATTTTAAAAATAAATAAATAAAAAGATAAAACAGTCAACTTTCTTTATATGTAAAAATTTTCAGTACCAAAAATACATTTCCAAATCCGAGATCTGATTGTTGCCATATCTAATCCCTCCATGGTTTTGCAATTTTGCGATCAGAGAAATGAACACAAAATCGAGCAAACTCCGCAATATACAGCAACTTGTAAATTACTAGTTGTAAATTAAATTTGGGCCAATGACGAGTCATGTGACATCACAACCCACATTCAGGTAAAGCCCTCTTCAATTCACATGGGTCGAGCATGAGTACAGCTAAAAGCTCCCTGTATAATTACCAACGGAGTTGGGAAAGTAATCGAATGACTTTCTGATAATGCACTAATGTAATGAATTACATTTAAAATGTATGTAATTTGATTACAGTTACTGTAACTGAGGTCAATAAAATTATATTACTTGCATTACAAATGTATTGTTATGAAAGCAATATTAAATAAAGTGAATTTTTTTAATAAAATCATGTTTAGCCACAAATAATTCTCCTCTTGGAGCGGTTTGTCACTACGTAACTGAACGTCAGTAAAAGAAGACCGCCTGTAATTTGATATCTTCAGTGAACGGAGGCGAGGCCAATCAGACAAGGTTTACAGCAAAACACGTGGAAACACTTGTGCCTTATTGGCTGAAAGCTCTCAATTCCGCCAAACACTAGCTGGCGAGATATATCCATTTTTCTGACAATAAAGTCAGTGTGAGGAGAAATGGATATACTGTATGGCAATTTTTTTTTTAAACTAGTAAATGGGTTCAAATTGAAACCGTACAATCCTGTGATGCTGAGCAGGAAAACAAGATGTGTACATGTCTATAGGAGTCCAGTTTACATGAACATGATATGAGTAGAGCATAAAGAAAGATAATGTACTTTGGAAGCAACAATGTAGCATTTTTAAATGCAGCCATCACAAAAAAATAAATAAATAATAATAAAAAAAACCACCTCCTGTATGGATTGGCTACTTAGTTATTATTAATATTTTTTAAAAATATTAGTAGTTTTGGTAACGTCACATTATTTTACCATTTAAGGAAAGATGTTTTGATACTTGCCTTGTTTACAAAGTGCAGTAGGAGCCATTATTTTTAAAAACACTGGACCAAACAGAAGACAGTAGAACTTTGAATACTGATTTTTATTTGTTTATTTGTTTGTTTGTTGAAAGGAGAGATACCTGAAATCTTATAGCCATGACCATGAAAGCAACTGCCTCGCCAACACAGCCTGCATCTCCTCGCTCTTTGAAAGCTAAATTTTTCCAATTCCAAACAACTAAAATTTTGTCCATTGTGTAACATGGTTAGCTTCACTTAGTAGAAATCTATACACACTCAGGAACACCTAGTGCATCTGGTGTCTCCTGTGAGGTCCTGCCATGAGGTCCGACCTTGAGCACAACAAGAACACTTACTCGGCTGAGGGCCACATGAAAATGTCCCATCATTTCGATTTATAACGGTTCTGGTATTCTTTGTAGCGGAAAAGGTATTTAAGAGTTATTTTAAAAGATGCAAATTCTTTAAATGCTTGATATCAACTCACTGAGATTACACATCTCACAATAAATGTTTTTTTTTAATATAAAAAATAGTACGGAGGTCTTTCCTCATGCCAAACAACAAGGCAATGACAGTTTTATGTTATGGATCCTACAGTTTCAAAACTAGTCAGTCATTCTTGTAATTCATTTGTAAACAAAGCTCATATGCATCTTCACCTGGTCTTATTTGATCAATTAGGTCACATCCAATAAAAGCTCTTTTTTTAAAAAAAAAAAAAAAAACTATGAAGGAATTTCTAAGAACTACTTTGAGACTGTTAATGAATAAGACCAGATAAATAAATCTGGAATAAAGTGTTGAGTATTTAGTAAGAAGTGCAGCGTGATGAAGAAAGTAGATGTCCTAACGTCACTGTGGACAGCATGAAAGACGGGACATGGTTGCATCCTTCTTAAAACATGACATACCCTGCAAATACAGTGCTCGCACATTTGTGGCTTCTTGTCATTTATTTATTCATTTTATTATTACACAAACCAAAAACCTTCAGCACAAAATGAAAAACTGCCTCACCTCCTTAAACATTCGGTTACATTTCACGCTGCTTTCCATGGGATTGTTAGTGACAGCTGTCAGTGTCTGGTTGGGTGAAATACTGATGCTGAACAGTCTGGTCATAATTCAACAAGCATGCTGTTTGGGCATCCACAGAGGCTGAAATTATTTCACAGATACTTTCACACATGATATGATGGGTGTGTAGCAGCCTCCGCACAGAAAACCCATTTATGTGCGGATATTTTGACATTTTCTTCCAGGAGTTAAGAAAACGACGTGTTTTCCTGAACTCGAATATGTTTTCCTGTTACTTGCTTCTCACATGTAAAGTTGCAGCATTCATTTTAACTTCCCCCAAAAAAGTGAAATGGAGGAAAATTGCATTTAAAGATTCTGACTGCGGTGCAGGAGCGTCACGCACGGAGCATCTAGACAGCCATTATCTGATTAGAAGCTGAATTAATTAAGCAACTTACTCAAAGCATGACATTCGCTGAGTGAGGGAAGCACACACCACTAGAAAGGTTTTAGACATTGTAAACAGAATTACTTTTTACCACTGCGATTGTTCAACAGGATTCCAACTCAGCATGTTGTTTGAAAGAGGATAGATAAAAACGTTAGTGTAAAAAGTTGTTTTGGTGAAATATATTCATGATTTCTTAAAACAGAAGTGTCATGATTATATGCAAAAAAAAGTTGCTTTTTGATGTTGAAGGAATTCACATCCCTCAAATATTCAACAAATAAACCAAATGAAACAAAAGATTCATCCATCAAGCGTCTGTACCGCTTTATCTTACACAGGGTCACGGGGAACCTGGAGCCTATCCCAAGGGCTCGGGGCACACGGCGGGAGACACCCTGGACAGGGGCCAACCCATCACAGGACACAATCGTGTGCACGCACGCACACGCAACGATTTGGAAAGGCCAATCAGCCTACAGCACATGTCTTTGGGCTGATGGAGGAAACCGGAGTACGCGGAGGAAACCCCAAAGCACGAGCAGCACATGCAAAGCCCACTTAAAAAAATAATAATAAAGTACTCCACTAAGTTCAATATTTTTTAAACTGTGTGACGAGTTTGACTAGAACCCACTGACTAGAGTCTGCTGCTGAGACTTCGTTCTATGTTAGCAATCTCCTGGAAAAGCACAAGAACCCCTTCACTGATGGTGAGTTTTTTCAAAAAAAGCAGTGACGTCACTACTGACACATTATTCACACATTATTCAACCACTGGGGCGGCTGTGGCTCAGGTGGTCGAATGGGTTGTCCATTAATCGTAGGGTTGGTGGTTCGATTCCCGGCCCGCATGACATGCCGAAGTGTCCTTAGGCAAGACACTGAACCCCAAGTTGCTCCGATGACAAGTTAGTGCCTTGCATGCCAGCTCTTCTACCATTGGTGTGCGAGTGTGTGTGTGAATAAGTATAGCGCTTTGGATAAAAGCGCTATACAAGTGTGCCATTTACCATTTACCACTTTAAAAACAAAGAAGTGGTAGATAGCAGAAAATGGAAGTTTGCAGTGTCCCACTTGGTGTAGCAATGGTAATGAAAAGAGTGGAGCTGTTACCGGAGGACATTTCTACAGAAGACCTAAGAGGCCATGCATGATTATTTTTTGATTCTTGTTTTCTCGACATCAAGTTTTTTCTCGAGAAAAATCTTTGCCTTGTGAACGGGACCGGTTTTGCACGCACACATCCCTCACCGTGTCTCTGGTTGGCCGCAAATCATTTAAACAGAATTTTTCACTAGCGTTCTGTAGCCAAGCAGACAGGTAGTCCCTCAGGTAGTCTGGCAATGAAACTGACTACACGGTCAGGGGTGCTATATTGTCCTCGACGATAAAAGTTGTTGACCTGACAGCCTCCTTAACAAGTGTCACACAATAATGTCAATCACTGACAGACACACAGCTATTTCGGCTTGATCGAGTCACTGATGAAAATAAGAACTATTCATGATGCTGCGGGATTGCGGTAAGCTTCTGCTGCCTCCAGAACAATAAAAACAACGTTATGTCAAATACACAGAAAAATTACGCCATTAACAAGAGAAAACGAGACGGAAAAAAATTATAATAATACATGGCCTCTTAAGGCTTTCATACATATTCTCAAGAAATTTACAAATGAGTTTAGTCCATTTATTATTTGTTGCTGATTTATCTACGGTAATCATAGCTCGCCTCTTGTGCATGCACACAGCTGCAGTATTATAAAATACAGAATATAACTGCACAATGGCTGATAAGAATGACTACAAAACCTGCAACGCTTGCGGTTCAGTCTCCGTGTTGCTATGTATACGATCAAGGTAGTGTAATGGTCATGTGGTAGGGGCTTGGCGAATCAAGGAAGGATACGCAATGATCCAGAAGAGCTAATCAGGGGGAGAACGTGGGCAGAGCCACACCTTCATTTTCAAAAGTCTTCGTTTTGGTCTGTTTACACTGAAATGCAAGCCTGGAGTTTTCAAACTAAAACGGGGTCTTTGGCATTTCCAAAAGTCTCCGAAAACGTCGGACTAGTCTACACAACAGGCGTAACCATACCAAAAGCTATGCGTTTTAAAATGAAAACACTATAGTGTAAACAGGGCCTCTGTCACACTTGTCACTGTTTCTTCTTAAACGTAGCACCACAGTGAAACTTATTTCTTAACATTACACCAGGGATGAGAGGAATGACAAAGCCTTGAACTTGAAGCCTGAACATTTGAAGCTGATATCCGTACATAAAAATCCAATCTAAGTAATACATTAAACACAATACTACAGCAACATCCTTTTCATCTGTTGCAGCTTTATCATCAAAGCTCTTCTACTCACCCACAGCTCCCACTCAGTAGCAACTGTAAGCAATTTCTGGAAGAACCTCAGGAAAGTTATAAGGAAACATCAGGGAGAAAAGTTTCAGAGAAACTCCATTACACCCACAGACACGGAAATGAAGCCATGCTTTAGAGCTGGAATTAAGACTTACTGTCATCGCCAAGCTTTGACGAGTGTTCAGTGATCAGTTCCTCGCCAACGTCCACTATCTGCTCACTATTCCTGTAATTTTCCTCCCGCCACTTTCTGAGCTTGTCACGCATCTCTGCAAGACAAAACCATCAAAGAATGCAGTGTTTTATACAGAACAGGTCAAACTAACAGTGGAGACATCGGATTAGACCATGTCATTTCATTTGAAAATTTCTTAACAAATGATCAAACTGCAACAGTACAGTAACTCTACAACATCCACATCTACCTCACTGCACAGAGCTGCTGTAAGTGTAACCAGAACAAAATACACCTATTAATGCGAGGCGAGACACACAGACTTGACTTTTCTTATAACAGCAGCTCCGACTGGTTTATATTAATACTCTCGTTCTAATATATTATACTAATCTAGGGTATGTTCTTTGTAAGGAATAATTGACTCTGGTCCGTTGAATTATTAGAAAATAATGCACACCCCGAGGCTGTAATGTGGCCGTTACACCTCGTGTGTGCATTATTTTCTAATAATTCAACAGACCAGAGCCAATTATATTGCTTATACCAAAGTTGCCAAACCTCAAGAAATTGTTGATACATTTTATTTCAACACATCAGGGTGTCCTTAAAATGCTCGTGTGTGGGGAACTCATTTATTACGCCTCCCAACTCAAGCCTCCGTTGCTAATTACAAACAGTCATTTTATAGTTAATAACGGAGGCTTGAGCCACTGATATGCAGTTATAAGAGAGTGAGAGATCTTTTTTTTTTATTTCATGCTGATAATATAAAAATAGAACAAATAGATAAATATTGGTAAGCCTACTTGTTCATAGGGTTTTTCATTTTTTTATTACTGCAGAAAATACAACGAATAAATTAAAAAAAATAATATTGATACTTCTTCACTGGCTTAATCACACGTGCTCTACCTCTCTCCCAAATAACTACAGAGAAATGGCTCAAGCCTCCACTTCGCCTCCTGGCCACATTACCACCTCGTGTGCACATTGTGTTTCTAATAATTTAACACCCAGTCGCCAATTATTCCTTACATATTTCTGGAAAATAAAAACGTTCTGTCATTTTGTTTGTGGTTTCTGTAGCTCTTCGTGCTGTGGTGGACAGTAGGCTAACTTGGCGAAGTGATATGGAACTGTAATGCGGTCAAGACCTGACTGGAACTACTTTAACTGTGCACTTACTGAAAAATAATTGCACACCTCAGAACGTCCGTCAGCCAATTAGAATCGAAAATTCCACAGCGTTGTGGTATAAAATATAATATTCTATAATATAATATCATACATGGATTTTCGTTTTAGATTTAGATTTATTCATTTAGCAGACGCTTTTATCCAAAGCGACTTACAAATGAGACACACTCACACACCAATGGTAGCAGAGCTGCATGCAAGGTGCTAGCTTGCCATTGGGGGCAACTTAGGGTTCAGTGTCTTGCCCAAGGACACTTCGGTATGGGATCACCCGGACCGGGATTCGAACCACCAACCCTTCGATTAGTGGACAACCCGCTCTACCGACTGAGCCACAGCTGCCCCCGTTTTAAGTTTGTTGATATGGTGAAGTTTTCTGTGAGAAGAGGAAGGCGTCTCCAACATCAGCTGTAAATCTCTTCCCAGTTTCTCAGTAAAACAGCAAGCTGTGCTTTGGGTCTCATTAAAAGAGAGGCTGGTGAGGGAATGATAATAATAATAATAATAATAATAATAATAGAATGACTCTTCATAACAGCAAACACCTTGCTTCACTGACATTCGATGCAACCAAAACAAATAAAAAAATATATATATATTTTTTTTTAATTTATAATATATACAGTACATATATACACACACACATATATATATATATATATATATATATACATTATATACACACACACACACACACACACACATATATATATATATATACATACATACATACATACACACACACACACACACGTGCTGGTTATGTAATTAGAATATCATCAAAAAGTTGATTTATTTCAGTAATTCTATTCAAATAGTTTGATTCTGTATGGATTTATGAAAATTAATCATATGTAATTAAATCACATGTACATGAATCATAAGTCAATTAATCAAATGTAAACTTTCCTGGGTGGGGTAGGAGGGGCTGTTATCGAGGTAAAAAAAAATGTTGATTCTCCATCCATCCATCTTCTACTGCTTACTCCTTTTCAGGGTCACGGGGAACCTGGAGCCTATCCCAGGGGGCATCGGGCACAAGGCGGGGTACACCCTGGACAGGGTGCC
>JAFFST010055712.1:166799-183232 GCA_022414735.1 Noturus placidus
GTTAATAATAGTATTTTAAAATCAATGCGAGATTTCACTGGGAGCCAATGCAGTGTTGATAAGATCGGGGTGATGTGGTCATATTTCTTGGTTCTAGTTAAGACTCTAGCATCTGCATTCTGGACTAGTTGGAGGTTCTTTATGTTTCTACTTGGACATCCAGACAGTACGGCATTACAATAATCTAGTCTAGAGGTAACGAAAGCATGAATTATTTCTGCATCATGTAGTGACATTATATTTCTTATCTTAGAAATATTTTTGAGATGAAAGAAGGCTATCCTAGTAATCTTACCTAGTAAGATTAAGAAGAGTTAAGATGAATAAAAATAACACCAAAAATGGCACCGCACAATAAATTACAACTGTGGTTAAGCATAAGGGAAAAACAGGTGGGTCTTTAGTTGAAAATTAAAAAATATCCGAGCCCAGACAAGACCTAATCGATAAAGGTGAGTCATTCCTAAGTCATTCCTCATTCCGAACTGAAAACGAGCAGTCACCCATAGTTTTAAGACGAGTCCTTTCAACACTCAACAGTAGACTTTAGCCACTTTTGTACAGAAATTACCTGGAACGATTAATCCTGGGAACTTTTTTCAAGGGACTATTTGCTTCCTCCAGACCTTTGTTGTCTGCGTTTCCATGGCTGTCAAAATTACCATGAAGATTAGGGAAATTAGTCTGGTGATGTACGGCTGAATGTGCCAAGCCCTTGGTGAGGATATGAAGCCTAGAAGTATGCTACAATCAAACTGATTGACACAAAGTGAGCTGATTTTAATGATGTAATCATGTAAAATGTTTACTCTGCTCATAAAAGGCGTAGCATAAATTGGTGTAGCAGGTGCTGTTTAGAACAGAAACCGTTGGGACAGTACCAAAAGAGTTTGCTGCAACTGAACTGGTGGTGTAGTGGTTAGGATGCAGTGCAGGCTTGATTCCTGGTCATGGAATGAATTAAATAAAAAATAAAAAATTTGGATAAAGGTTCATGTTTTAAAAAAGGACTGTCTATCTTCTGATGTCTGCCAACAACACTGCAACCAAAACAAGAATTGAGGAGAGTCAAGCCATGCTGCTGTTGATTGTGATGTACTGCTTTGCTAAAGAGGTAATCGAGAAGACCGTGTAAGAGAGATGAGCGGTGCTAGTAAAGCGAATTCAGAATGCTCGTAACGCTAGATTTAAAGTCTGAAAACGGATTTTATCAGCTGTTGCTGAGACGCACGCATGCACGAGTGCTACAGTTTTCCTGTGTGAAATGCCCAGCTCACTTAACCCACTTGATATTTTTAAGTATACTTTTCATTGGCGGATCGCCATTTCCATTTCCCCGCTGTATTTCGTCCTCGGCATAATTACTTAAAAAGACCTGGACTGACAACGAGGTGCATGGGTCGTAGTTTTTAAGAAACTCTGTTGTGTTAATTCGACTCACAATAAACAACTGTTACTGTATGCACTGCAAATGACTTTAAATAATGCTTCAGCATGTTCAGTGCCCAAGTCCCACCAGCCAGAGTACCACCTCCCAATTAGGGACTTTGTGAGGGCTAACCATTTTACCTGGAGCTTAATTTAGAGCCTGGTTCCCACAGTTGAAACACACAGAGTACCTCAGAAAGTCCCTAGTTCCTGTGGTGGAAAAGCGGCATTTGTGATCTCTGACTTTTGAGTCTGATACTGGTGGAGAAAGTTGGAGATATAAAGTTGAACAAGCCCATGGAGACCCTTATATACAAACAGTAGGGCCTTACATTGAATCCTATAAAAAACACGTTACCACTGCAAAGAAACTTGGACCGGTGAAGCACTGTCTGGTTTCTTGTGGCGTTTTTCCACTCCACTGCATGGTACAGCTCTACTCGACTCTGCTCACTTTTTGGGAGTTTTCCACTGTGAATAGTACATGGTACTTTTTTTAAAACATTTTTTTTAAAGTACCACCTCGGTCGAGGGTCGGAGCGAACCGAGCCACGTACTGAGGGAGTACGCATTATCTTCCCTCTGTTGTGCAATATCATATGGGTTCTCTAACAAGTGGTTCTGTGTTGTGCCTGTATTAATGTCAGTTAATACGTACTTTGAATAAGGTTATATTCTATTATACATAATTTCTCTCATTATAGATAAAATTAAAACAAAGGTTTCTGTCTTAGATTTTTTGCGTCTCGCTTTTTAACCGATTTCAAAACAGGCGTATATTTAAGTAATTCCTGACACGGCTGAATCTATCTTAGTCATATCGAGCACTACGTAGTGTCTAGAAGGCCATTATTTTACATCCTTAATAGGGTCCATGTTCAGTGAACAGGAAAGGTGTTTGGAAGACCGTGTATTAATACAGGCTTCGATAATACAACATTATTCCTGCATGAAGGCGAGTGGAAGATGGCACCCACGCTGAGGTGGCACTAAACCACAGTGGAAAAGCAAGCTGGGAAAAGTAAAGCGAGTCGAGTCGAGCCATACCTTACAGTGGAAAAGTGGCATTAGATCCCCATAAGAGCCTCGCAGCTTTATTTTGCAATGTCTGAAGAAGAGATGGTGATGCATGAGGAACACCTAAATGCAGTGCATTACAGTAGTCAGGTCCAGAGGAAATAAAAGCAAGAATTACAATCTCTAAATCCTTAAAGGTTTTAATTTGTTTGGAAAAAGCTTCCTTTAACCACAGACTTTTTGTTTGTCAAATTTTAAGTAAGAATTAAAGATAACTTCAATGTTCCACGTCTCCATATGAAGATCAGAGGCAAAATGCCCCACATGTTTAGTTAAATTATTAAAACGATCAGCTTGGCCAAAAAATAAAACCTCTATCCATCTATAAGCTAGTGTGCTCCAAAACAATGAGAACATTCACATTTATAAGAAATACAGTCTCTCTCGACCACCAATACAGATCAGCGGTTTTGATGACCTCATTTTGCACTACAGCTTCTCATCAGATTTTCTGTCCAATCAAATACTCTGTAGAATCTGAAGTGTCCTGCCGTCAACATTACAAAAAAAAAAAAAAAAAAACTTGCAGAAGTTGTTGTCATTGAGCGAGAGAAATCCAATCAGCAGGCACGGGTCATTTGGCTCAGATTTCCAACTGAGAGTTGGTTAAGAAGGAAATCCTCCACATGTGAATCCAACGCATCGTTATTGCTCAGGTTCGCGTCCATGGAACTACTGGTGTGTTCAAGTCATCTCGGAAGGATCATGTTTACGAGTGAGGAAACTCTGGATGTTCTTTAAGCTGTGAGTTTCCGAGTTGAGGTTGTGTCAAACACGCCCGACTCGGTGGATGCAATGTCTGTAGTTGATGATAAATTTGTTGAAATTGAACGTTTATACCTGAAACTGATTTCAGTTGCATGTTTAGTATACGCAGTACTTATTGAAAAAACAGCAAATTGCTTAACATGTTTGTTAGGCTTTTTTTTTTTTTTGGCTTTTAAATTTACAATAAAATATGCATATAATATGTAATGTTACCGTGGCTTCATAAATTGATTCAAAACATAAAAAAAACACACCTTAATTTTCTAGAAGTAGAGATAAAAAAACTTGCTGTATTTTTTTGTAGTTAATTAAGAGAAAGTACACCACCATCTTGCTCCGACCAAAGTGAATGTAACGTACCTGACGTCGTAGGTACGACTTCCCAACTCATAAATACGAACTTCCCAGGAGGACCTGGATGCACCATAACTGTTAAGTATGGCTTAGCCCGGGCTGTGAGGTAAGCAAAATGCTTTTGGCTATTTAAAAAAGGGGAGGAGTAACTCGGTGTCCTGCCCTGACTTCCTGTTTCATTGGAAATTACGTTAACACAGAATAATGCTGAGCATTTTAAGCCACTTCACTGAGAATTCTACCATATGGACAAACCATATAGCTCTTAAAGCTGCAGTTCTACCGTATGATTTGGATGCTGCATATAAAAATCGCAGATTGTAAAAAAAAAAAAAAAAATTTGTTGCTTATGAATTGAGATTTGCTGTCTTAAGCCCCGTTTACACTAGAGCATTTTCGCTTTATAACGCATTACTTTTGCTACGGTTATTCCTGTTGTCTATACTACTCCGGCATTTTCAGAGACTGCCGAAGACCCCATTTTAGTTTGAAAACTCCGGGCTCACATTTCAGTGTAAACCGACCAAAACGAAGGCGTGGCTTCGCCCACATTCGCCCCCTGATTGGGTTCTCTGGATCATTGCGTATCCTTCCCTGATTCGTCAAGCCCCTACTACATGACCATTACACTACCTTGATTGTATACACAACATGGAGACTGCAAGCTTTGCAGGCTTTGTTGTAATTTTTATCAGCTATTGTACAGTTAAATTCTGTATTTTATAATACTGCAGTTGTGTACATGTGCAAGAGGCGAGCTATGATTTAGAGCAGTTGACAACAAGTCTAATTTCCCTACATGGAACGCCGGTTTGGACTAGCAACCAATTTCCTGTTTACACTTGTATGCGCATGCCCAGTATGCCTGAATGGTGAAGTGCGTTTTTGGTCGGGTCATGTGGACGGAGATCGTTTCTGAAACACAGGGGAAACGTCGGTGTGGACGAGGATTGTTTTCATTTTAGGTTCATTTTAATTTTAAAATGAAAACACACTAGTGTAAACAGGGTCTAAGAACGTATAATGTGATGTGATGGTAATAATATAATATTAGCAGCCTACATGCCTGGCCCCAGTTATGGTGAGTTTCAAAGCTTCCAAGTCAAGCTCATGTTGACATTCCATGTTGTCCTCATATAACGAGCCACGAACGGCTCCTCTTCTCCTTTTAAAACATTTTCTCTAGGCATAACATTTCTACTACTATATCGAGGACTTGCTTCTGCCCATGTGGTGCACGAACCCAGCTCAGGCTGACCGATGATCTAAGCAGATCATACATTATAGAATGTTCAGTATATAATCTGACATGAAGGACACATTATTGCACAGCCTACTCTAGAATTCATCTCCTCTCATACAGTGTGACTGGTAATAATCTTAGATCAAGGTAATCGCACATTGAGCCCTTCCGAATGTCTAGTGTGACCACTCCAGACACACTCACTAGTATCTGTTAATGGGGAAAGATCCTCCTTTATGCCCATTATGCCATCTCGGAGGCCTATTTTAATGGTCTGTGATGGTTTCATTTTTTTTCTTTTAACTTTGTTGATTGATGTGAAAAGATTTTTAATGAAGCGAGGTCAGATTTTGTTCCTGTTAAAGCCCATCGCAGCCTTACGACAGCTTCACGATCCATATATATATAAAATTAAGTATGGAAAATTTTGGAAGACCTTTAGCTAAAAATTGTTTATTTCCCCTATGTATAGAGACATTTGGGACACCCTCTAAAGCGTTTTCACTATCGTCAGACCCCACTGTAGTCGTACTGCCATATTTCCCAGCTCTAAGTGTGACCCTGTTTATACAGTATCTCTCACAAGTGAGTACACCTCTCACATTTGTGTAAATATTTGATGATATCTTTTCATGTGACAACACTGAAGAAATGACACTTTGCTACAATGTAAAGTAGTGAGTGTACAGCTTGTGCAACAGTGTAAATTTGCTGTCCCCTCAAAATAACTCAACACACAGCCATTAATGTCTAAACCACTGGCAACAAAAGTGTGTACACCCCTAAGTGAAAATGTCCAAATTGGGCCCAAAGTGTCAATATTTTGTGTGGCCACCATTATTTTCCAGCACTGCCTTAACCCTCTTGGGCATGGAGTTCACCAGAGCTTCACAGGTTGCCACTGGAGTCCTCTTCCACTCCTCCATGACTACGTCACAGAACTGGTGGATGATGGAGACCTTGTGCTCCTCCACATTCTGTTTGAGGATGCCCCACAGATGCTCAATAGGGTTTAGGTCTGGAGACATACTTGGCCAGTCCATATATAATCAAATATTTACACAAATGTGAGGGGTGTACTCACTTGTAAGATACTGTAGGTGCCTATGCCACATCAATGTCTATTGTACTAAAGGCCGTGTTAGTTGAGCCTGTATGGATTTGGCTGAAGTTTGTTTCCTTTGCTTTAGCGCTGAGAGAGAAGAGGACTGTGGTTGTGGCCCAGCTGAAGCAGCTGCAGTCTGAGACTGAGCCGATTGTTAAAATGTTTGAGGATCCGGAGACCACCAGACAAATGCAGTCGACAAGGTGAGTTAGTGCTAGTACTCGCGCAGCTCTGCAAACAAACTTGCTCTCACTTGTAAATAGACAGAGACAGCCACAACTGAGAGCTGGAGTAAGTACTGGTAGTCAGAAGTGCTATAAACACTAGCGGTCGACAGAACGGTGGAAACGACGTCGTGGCAAATTTTTCCACCGTCATCCCCTGTTCCATTCGCTTGCTTTTCTACCAGATCTTTCTTGCCAGTGGGGTTTTAATACATTTGTCTAGACTTTTTCCCAGTAATCAGGATCTCCGCTGGGTGGATTATATCACCTTGATGAAGTTCTAATAAAAAATGAAATAAAACAAGTGTAATACATATGCAGGTTTGTGTTGGTTTGTTTTTTATTTAGTGTAAATATGAGATTAGACCCAAAATAAAACATACAGGAAAATAGACATTTCCACCATTTTAGCTTTAAGGAAAGTAGGAAACTGTTTAGTATGAGCTCCATGGAGGGTTTTCAGTGATTCTGCAGTAATGTGAAGTAAACACTAACGGGGGAAAAAAACTAAGTTTTCGAAATAGATTTGAAAGAAAAAAACAGTATATTTTGAAAATGTACTGTTATTGAGGTTTTTCTGTTAGTGTTTACTTGCCATAAATGTAGAATCATGAAAAATCCACCATCGATCATTGTCAATGAATCTCATTATTGATTAGTTGGTCTACGCATGGCACAGGATATATTTACTCATTGTTTCTGCTGTTCAGAAAACACGCATCGGAGAGTACAGACCAAAGTTGTGTCTCAAATGACGTACTCTGCAGTCTAGTGTATGAATTTTAGAAAAGTAATATCGTCTCAAATGGAACATTAGCAGTTTTCTTTAATACAGGAAGTATAAGATGCTTCCTAGTCGATGGCACATGACGTCAAACACACGATTTGTAGACTCAACAAAAATTAATTTCTTCAGTCTACTGTTTGTCAACGTTACATTTTATGTCCAACGTGACCTCAGCCACCAGGTGTAAAGTACCCAAGTCCTCCAAGGTGTGGGAGAATTTTATATTAAATGCTTTTGAAGAAGATTGTACTCTGCAAACTTTAAACAGCGGGGTTTGTGTAGCATGGAAGCATGAGAGTGATGCATGAGCACAAACTTATGTTTATATCCAAAATGCTTAAAACACACCTTGATGATCCTCAAACCTTTTAGGAAATGTTTTGTGGACTGATGAGTCGAAGGTGGAACTGTTTGGAAGACAGGGGTCCCGCTACATTTGTCATAAACTAAACACAGAATTCCACAAAAAGAACATCATATCTAGGGTCAAGCATGGTGGTGAAATTGTGATGGCGTGAGGATGCTTTACTGCTTCAGGGCCTGGGCAACTTGCAGTAATTCTGCTCTCTGCCAGAAAATCCTAAAGGAGAATGTTTGGTCTTCAGTCCGTAAGTTGAAACTCAAGCGCAACTGGATTACACAGCAAGACAATGATCCAAAGTGTAATTAAAGTTCATCAGTAAAATTGTGTTGTGTAACTTTTTTTAGGGAAGAAACGGTTACTGGTTTCATGATAAAATTCTCAGATGGTTAGTACTACCGTGTCACGTTTAATTATCATTAAAACTGCATGCAATTATCGTGTTTTGTAAAACCCGTGGTAATTGCTGTCCACACACCCAGCATGAGTCTGACACAGGCACAGCGTGCAACATTGTTCGTTGAGCGTGAAAACGGATGCTACAATTAAAAACTGGACACGTCTGCTCAAGAGTCAGTCACAGCGCAGATCAGAATGAGTCAGATTTCATTTATCTCCTGATGAAAGTTGGGTGAGCTGACTGACGGGGGGGAGGAAGAGTGAGGTGAGCCACCTGACTGACCGGAGGAAGAGTGAGGTGAACATTGTCGTTGTACTTTTTTGTTATGTTTTTCAGTTAAGAATAACAATGAACCCACCATTAAAGTAGTCGCCGCCCCGAATTGCCACTAATCCAAAAGTGAAATGCACAGGACTGCATGGACATTCATAAACGATTTAAAAGTGAGGGGGGAAAGACTGGCCTAAAGTTGGCTTGACGTTCGAGATTCGCAAATTTAGAGACCATTTCTAAAGTTACAGACGACATTGGTATGCACGTTTCTAACTTCAGTAGCATTTGAAGCGAATGACTTGGTCATATAACCAACTGTAAAGTGTTCATGTAGGTGTAAGCTATAATGCACACCGTTTTAGATTTTTGATATTTAATAAAATAAACTATCAAATCATGTGTAAAATTTGGCATGTATTTCAGAACTGAATGGATTCATACACAAACTGTACCATACTTTAAAGCTCAATAGCAAACGAAGAGAGTGGCTTACAGTCACAAAACCTCTTTGAAGGTTGTAAAATGTACCGAGCGCTGTCACTATCTTCTGTCATGTTCTTTAACTGAACTAAATGATTTTTATTACTGTAAAAAAGCAAAACGACAGTGGGGTCGGTGCCGCGATGGACGAGTGATGTAAGTGTTGTGTGGCTGAATACCATATATCTATCGCAGCAAGACTAGTGACAACCATCCATCATGTTATAGTTTCATATAAGACCTATTTAAATGATTTTAGTGTATGTACCCGTACTCTTTGTACATTTTCAGTACATTTTAACAATACCGTGATGTCGATAACCGTGATCATTTTGGTCACGATAATCGTGATATGAAATGTTCATACCGTTACATCTCTAATGCAGCGCTTGTTCTTTCACAGGCATCTGCTGTGCAGTTAAAGGGATATGGTTCTCAAGTAAACATCTGTAATGGTGCTATGAAATTGAGAGGAAGTTTATTTTAGGCGAAAGGATTATACCTGAACTGCGACGCTGAAGAACAGCAGTCCGTTTCTCCAGCAACACTGAAAAATGCAGACTGTGGTTTAGTACAATTTACATCATATAGTAGACGTTTGAGTCAACATGATTATTGTGATTGACGTGCAATATGCCAATATAACAATGTTTATATGTTCATAATTGAACATAATCGGTTTCAGGCTGCTCGTCTTCCCTGTGCGTTTCTCCTAGGATTAAGTCTGCACATTTGTTCGGGTCTGCTTTCTGTGTTGTCCGAGAAGCCCAAGTGGCTAATTTTGTGCTATTAATAATAATAATAATAATAATAATAATAATAATATGCTAAGCTCTTTTTTCCCTTACTTTTTTCTTTTTAATTTCTTATTATAACACCGGTTAACACACAATATCATGACTATGAATTCAGATATCTCAGTATTTGTGACGTCTTTAATAATGTTGGGTAAGCATGTAAGGGTCTTTGAGCCCGTTAGAACAGCGTGTGTGACTGGTTTGTAGTTAAAGTTTTATTTATTTTTCATACTGTTTATCAGAGCTGTGGAGGAAAAGCAGTAGGTTTATATTAGGAGTGTAATGATACCAAAATTCAAATTCGCCTGCAACTTGATCTGGAGGCGTCTTAACTTGATACATTTTCAATACGAGAAATGTTATAAGTACAATAACTGAAACTTAATAGTGACGGTTCGTGTGATCTGTACGGCCTCTTAATAGCGTATAATGAAACAAAAGCTGTACGTTAGATTATAACAAAGTTAAACGTGACTTAAGCTTTCTCCGGTGTGACTCGAGGTTGCGTGTATGAAGTACAGGGTTTTTCTTATTCTGATGTTAGCTCTTCGTAGCTTTAGATGCGTGTTCTCCGTTATCGAATATGAGCGTCCCAGTCACCGTGCAGCTTTTCTTTAGCCTGCGAGGAAAGACTGCCTGTATGATCGCTGTGCATGCACAGATCATATCCATTCCCACTTGATCTTAGCCATTGCCTCAGCTAAAACAGGTGTGTTAGATTTTGGTTGGAGATGAAAACTGCAGGAAGGTAGATCTCAAGGAACAGGGTTGATAACCACTGGTGTAGAGCATGGCAGTAGGCTCACTTCAGAGTAGGTCAGCATAACCTCTTCAACTGATGCATTGTTGTTTCCCTTATCTATGAATTTCTTCACTCATAAAACGCAAACAGGGGTTTAAATTTTGGAAATGAAACCAGTTGTTTATTAGGGCTACAATGTTATATAAGTATCTCCACTCCTGTTCCACACAGCACATGTCTGCGTAGGTGATATAATTGACTTCAGTATTATAATGAGCTTAGTTACAGCAAAAACTTGTTGGGATTATCAAGTCCAGCTGTAATGGGTAACGTGTACATAACGTGTGTATTTCATAAGGCATGATGTGTTTGGGGTTGCAAGTAACGATTATTTTCATTATTGATTAGTTGGCAGATTATTTTTATTCTCCCCGATTAATCGGATGTGTGTGGGGGGGGGCAACTTAAGTGCCATTTTTTTTCGTCTTGTGCCCGATGCTTCCTGGGATAGGCTCCAGGTTCCCCCGTGACCCTGAAAAGGAGTAAGCGGTTGAAGATGGATGGATGGATATTTAAAATCAAATCCACAAACTAAGTCTTACAAACATAAACTTCAGACTAAAACTTTACACAACTTTTTGTCCAATTACATAAGACGGAAAATAACCCAATACACACAGACACACACCAGAACATGTATTATTCATTTAGGACTGTAGTTTAATTCTCTGCGTTTTGTGCATCCATAAAAAATAATGCATGAACACTTATGTTTGTCTTAATTCCATTTGTGTTTACTTCCAATATGACTAGCTGGATTAAGGTCATCAATAATCACTGTTTACATGCTAGTTTCTTAATCGGGTTAAAAATCTAATTATTGCTGTCCATGTAAACATACTGATTGTTGGGACTTTGCTTAGTTCTTTGGCAGGATGTATCCATCGAATGATTTATTGTATTGGTTATAAATCGACAGCGTCATACAGGTATTAAACTGATCTTTGATGTGCAAGTCAAGCCCTTGTTATGCTGTGTAGCGCTCGGAAGTAATGAGCTCGAAGCTTTCTCAAGGCTGCTCAAGGTCTTTGTCTGCATGCGTGAGGTTGGAAAGCGCTAGCTGTTGTGCTAGTCGGAGGGGAAAATACTCTGTTTTGTCGGTGCCCATCTGTAACACGATGCGGTCAGTGTTCGGCACTGCATTTCTCCGTATCAATGAGACGCTTTGTTTCCACAGACTGTTTTCTCAGGAAATCGTACAGGAGGGAAGTTTGCGGCCTCTCAGCCTCGTGTGGGAGCCCTTGGTAGGTGGTAGACGCGCTGGTTTGCTTTTTCGTTTCTCCCACCGAAACACGTTTATCGCAGTTGAGGATTAAGCTGTGGCAGTTTTAATTAAGCTACCCAGTTGCTCGTCTGCTCCTCATTAACGAGCGGCTTTGAAGTTTACTTATTCGATCTGAATATTTAGGTTTCAAAGGGCATTATTTGGTGTCTGGTGTTTCACGAGTCGAAAACGCAACCAGGAAATGTGGCCTGGAACTTGTATTTATTTGTTCCTGTGCCGAATAGCTGTTTCTGGCTGTCTGCTAGAGGCTGTCGTTCGGGACCGGTGCTGGTTAGCAGGTGACATTCCCTGGTCGGGATGGTGATGGTGCAGAGATGAACGGATGACGTGGGTATAGGGTATGAGCGTTAAGCCGCTGCACTCTGAGCGTTTGTACCCACAGAACCCAGCGGCAGCGGCTCCACCTTCACAGGGAGGCTGCTGTGGTCTGCTTGGGACGGCTGCCCAGGGAGGAGCTGCTGTCACTCAAATGTATGCAGAAGTGTGAAGTAGTAACCACGAGCACCCAGTAAGGGATGATGGTCGTGAGACTGAGTGGAATGTAGAGGGCAGTTGAAAGCAAAGGTGCTCCCAGATTTGAGGTTCTTTTTTTTTTTTTTAAACGATCATTATGGGAGCTTGTTCTCCACCCGGCGTTTCAGCATGTGCTGGATGACAGTATAATGGCACAGAAGCGGTGCGACAGGAGAACGCCTTTATAAACAGCCTTTGAAGCTCCCCTCAAATAAAATAAACCGGCGACCTCCTCTTTCTGTCTGGCTCGTTCCGAGACGCACGGTTTCGTGTGCTGGTTCTGCAGAGGCTAGCCACATTTGGTGGCGGGGGTGGTGGTGCAGAAAACCTGGTTTCCAGTCCCCTCTACCTATTTATCTGCACTGAGTCACATGACCGAGACCATGTGGTCGGATAGTGATACGGCCATTTTGTGGCATGGATTTGTCTCGTTTTCTGCTTTTATTCTGTGATCGTGACTTTGAGCATGAAGTCTTTGGCTTTCCTTTATGGTTCTGATGCAGGTTTGATCCACTTTTCTCCTCTCTTTCTCTTTCCTGTGTAATACTCTTAACTGAAAGCTTGAGTGCTGCACACTTCTATAAATTGATTACAACTGCAAAAACATGTATGAACCTTTAAACAACTCCACTCACCACAGCATGTATTTTTCTTCTTCTTCCAGGGACGGGCGTATGCTGTTTGACTATCTGGCCGAGAAGCATGCTGTAAGTAACTCCAGTGTCTCCTCTGCTGCTCCGAACAGTTCTCATGACTCCTGCTTGAACTCAGCCTTCTTTCGGGGGCCAGTGGGAGGGGCGGTACAGAGCGTGGAGACGTTAAATGACTTCCCAAAACCTTAACTCATTTTCAGGGCTTTTTATGGCTTGCAGAAATTTTCAGCGGACATTTCCATTCTGTGGCGGATTGTTAAGAATAAGCCGAACAGCTCCGAGACCTGTGGGGCTGGCCGCAAAAATGCTTGGGGCTTCTATATTTGACGTGACGGCATTCCCCTCCCACCCCGGCATCCCACTGACCCACGGCCTGTCCTCAGTGCACCTCAGTTCACAGGCCCCGGTGCCTTTTTAGTGCGCTAACACAGGGGTCATTCACACTTAACAGCATCCCTAACATGCACTACCCACATGCCCTGCAGCTCTTCCAGCCTTCACACTGGCCTTCAGTTCAGTCTGACTTCCTGTATTGGGAAACGGAGTGGCGTGTATGTTGTCTCCATTGTCAGATATTCCGTTTTTGGGCTTCTCCCAAACGAGCTGTTCAGAAGGTTCGAGAGTTCAGTCCTGTCTTGGTTGTTTTCTAAACTTCAGGGAAGTGCTTTAGAATATATTCAGATTCAGTGACGTCATTAACTGCAGTAGTTGAAATTGTACATGGTCTTTTTAACCTCGCTCTCTTTATTTTTCTTTTTTTTCTTTCTTTCCCCCTTTGCAGTTCCGCCAGGAGTATTTGGACACTCTTTACAGATATGCCAAGTTCCAGTACGAGTGTGGGAATTACTCGGGTGCTGCGGAGTATCTCTATTTCTTCAGGGTCCTGGTAGGTCTTTCACTACATTCAGCTTAATAGTTTGAGTTTGATGAAGAATTCCTTTGTGGGTGCTTGTTAAGGAGGAAGCACGTTCCTTGTCTCGTGGAAATAAAGTTTTCTTTACGTTGTGCCATTTCAGCACTGGACAGTGCCAGGTGGCCTTAGTTATAACTATTATTCATGAACTTAGAGGTGTGTTTTTATAAATGAAGTCAATGATGAATGGTATCATTTCTTTTACAGGTTGATGTATTGAATACACCATGGTGTACCTTTTTTTATTATTATGCGTGAGAGTAATTTAATCACCCATTAATGGTTTGACTGGCCTCCTCCCATCAATGTTGAGAGTTTTATGGTAAAGGCTTATGTTAACATTTTTGTGTTCTCCGTGCTAGAAAAACCTGTTGCCCAACTTGGCCCGAAGCTCAGTGGCAGCCTTCATCATGCAGACTTTTTACTGAGAGAATCACTCTCACTGGGTTTTCCATTGATGTTTGAGGCCAGATCACACTTCATCAGGTTTCCCTAACCTTGAAGCTCTTTTAATGTTGTGTGGTGTTCCACTAGATTCCGATTTATTACAAGCCTGAAGTTGTCCAACTGTTTTTATGGATTATTAACTTAAACACTTTTTTTTAATCTTTGCTTTTCATGCAAAAAAAAAAAAAAAAAACACCGGTGGAACACGCACAGAAACACGTTCCTTAGGCATTCTTATTTTGTCAGAGTTAAAAATCCCTCAGTTAAACCTGGACTGTATCTTTTTTTTTTTTCTTCTTTTTTTTTTGTCGGCTGGTGTAAGATTGAGACAGAGGTGCGTTGAGGACTTTGGATTAAATAATTTTCACCAGCGGAATACTTTGGAAATCAGATAATACCAAAGTAGGTTTGCGGGGGAAGATAATTGCAGTTCACCAAGAGTACTGGCAGTATCCGCGTTACACACGCGTACTTCTTATTTCCTCTATAAACAAAGGGCTCATTGCTCGGGCTCTGGCATTTGTGGCTTCTCTCCCACCGCTTGGAGAAACGAGTGAAAGATGAACTCGCGCACGAGAGTGGCCGAAACGTATGGATGCATGCGATTCTGTCTGGGGAACGTGTGTGTGTGTGGTGGAGGAAGGCTGAGAGAAAGCCTGGGAATAGTCAGACTCTGACCTGCTCGTTCTTTCCCTCCCTCCCTCTCCCTTCTCAAAGCCACACTATGAGGACGTAGAGGCTTGGCTGAAGAGAGATGCCCATTGTCAGTGGTACTCTGAGCTTGGGAGTGTGTGAGACCCTCCATGCCTCACTGAGTTATCACACTCCCCTGGTGCAGAGTCTTTCTCCCAGTGCCATTTCACTCACTTCTCGCATGTAATGCCCTCATTCTACAGACTGTATGTCATATAGGTCCACGCTAAACCCTAGAAAATTGTCCTTACATTATGAGCAATCTCGAGTTAAAAATATGACCTAACTGCATGTCTGTATTTATTTGACTTCTAATAGAAGTTTGAATGAATTGTTTGGATATGTGTGTAGCATGTGGGGGGGGACACTAGAGTAGTGTCGAGGCAAGCCTTTGACAACAACACAGAGTTTTACAGTTTGCCTACAACATTGAAAGAGTTGCTTTGTGATCCAATTGGGGAAAAGTGATCTGGGCTTGGCGTAACAATTCTGCTCATTCTGCCTTCTTGAGGCAAGATAAGTGCACAAAACTGCCAGGTTAACTCTTATATCTAGTTATCCAATTGTGCATTCTAATAAGCAAAGATTACATTGGATTTTCAAAGTTACCTACCACTTAAGTGCATTTGGAAATTTGAGACTCGAACTCTATATAACTTGAAAGCACGTTCGTGTTGTGCCCCGAGTGGATTGACATGATGCACGAGTGCAGACGTCTTCCGTAAACATGGTATATTTTACCCTCGATTGATTTTGGGAACGCTACAGAGAAAGGCATTTTCATTTACTCCATGTGCAGGGGAGAAATTGCGGCCCTAATGAGACCGAACCCCCGTTTTGAAGAGGACTTGAAAAATGGCATTGATTTCCATTTTACACACATCAAACGCGTCGAGTAGATGAGACCCCAGTAAAGAACAGCCAGACTTGTTTATGGCATTGCAGCTCAGTGTAAATACACCCAAATTGCTCTGAAGCATACTTCCTTCGACAGCATGGTTTTCGTGCCCTCATTGACCCTCATTTACAATTGTAGAACAAAGAGCGTGGAACACCCATGGAAACGGCACGTAAAAACCCCGATTTAATTGTGCCGACCCTTTCTCGCCCGAGTACCTGCCTCGGCTTTTTCCCTGCTCACTCCCTTCTCCTCATTTGTGTTGGGCCTCCCATGTCCTCAGGTGGGTGCTACTATAGGAGAGGTTAGGCTCTGAGAACTCCTTTAACGTGGGAAACGCAGTCATTTAACGAAGGAAGCCAGGCTTGCAAAATCCAGAGCCGAGGTCCTGTTACAGTGTCGGCTGAGCGCGAAAAGAGCAACTTATTCATATCATCTCCTAATGCCGGGATTGAATGTTGAGAATAAAGATTGAGTGTCCCGTCGGATCGGCAGCACAGTCAATTTATTGTTGCTGGCCAGCGAGTGAAAATGTGCCCATTTGGGGAAGCAGTGGAAACTTAAGGTAAGTGCTGGAAAAACCCAGGTATTGAAACTATTCTCTCATGGCAGGCCCTGAAAGCCAGGCAGTATACAGAAAGCTGCCATAATGACATGGAGCCTCGCCAGATGTAGCAGGCATTGCCTTCCAAAAAAAGGGAAAAGAAAACAAACACTTTTAGAACCAAGCGTTGACCTTTATATTGGAGAAACAGCTGTATTCTTCAATCTCTCACAGTTTTCTAGATTGAAAGACATTTGCCACCATGCGATTTTCGGGAACAGTGTGCCATGTGTTCGTTTAAGTTGAAGGAATTCTTTAGCTACAAGTGAGAAGGGATTTGGCAACTACCAATTGGATTGAGAGACCGTGGCACGATGATTGTTATTAT
>JAFFST010055712.1:184644-196997 GCA_022414735.1 Noturus placidus
TGTTTGAGGCCTGAAACGTGACAAAAGGTCGAACAGTTCAAGGGGGCCGAATACTTTCGCAAGGCACTGTATATATAATTTTATACATATACACACACATATATATACGCACACACGTGTGTGTGTGTATATATGTATAAAATGTGTGTATGTGTACATATACGTGTGTGTATTTTATATATATTTATATAATATATACACACACTTTTTTTAAGTTTTCTCTTTAACCTCCGGTTGGAAAATATCATCCATGTTTTTTGGTTCCATGTATTCATTCCTACTCTTCCCTAGTGAGCTTGCTGTGCTGTATCACTTTACCCAAAATTGAATAAACAGCATCATCTTTTTTTTTGCTGTTCGATTTCAGTACATTGAGCCCTTTATAGACGTTACAAAGGGACGTACCAAGTTTCTGATTTGGCACGTGACGCACACGCCAATTCAAAATCAGTCATTTGTAAAATTGAGACATTTACTACGAAAACTTTTTCAAAGTGGTGTCTGTGACATCTTTCAGCATTTCACGATAGAGAAGTAGATCCAGTCAAACAAAAATCATGAAACCGGAATGATCCTGTAGCGCAACTTGCACAAGCATACACCTGAAGACAAAACACCCTGGTGCGAATATGTGTGAGAGTACCTTACTCACCAAGGTGAGTTGAGTAGCATTTGGCAGTTAGTAAAACAAATTACAACAGCTTGTAATCTCATAATCGGTTCGGCTGTTGCGAATGTCATTTTTCATCCCTTTTGGCTAGAGGCACAATTAAAAGTGGCACACTTCCTTGTTTAGAAGAAGAAAGGTGGTTTCTGTTTAATTCTAAAGCTGAAAGGGATGAACTGATTCGTAAAAGCGCTCCCCTTTCACATGTCAAGCCTGTCGGATGTTATTCAGGGCGTGCAACCACAGGACTGGTTCATGTCCATGGATCTGCACGATACATATTTCCATGTCCCCATCACAACAGAGTACAGATGCTTTTTTGAGGTTTGACTTCCGAGGCAAAAAGCTAGATTGACTCAATGTCATCAGTCTTGTCCTCAGACAAGGAGACATTAACATCCTTGCCAATCGAATGCAGTGGTGTATAGTACCAGCTCCTGTTGAGAATACTTGGACCTTGTCTCTGTTGGAATTAAGACTTCCACAACTGGGTTATCAGCCTGCAAGTAAGCCCCAAACACCACAGGCAGACCTTTCCTCATCTCAGTGAGAGGGAAACGCATGCTATCTCATTGGAGATGCAAGATTTTTCTCACAAAATGTAGTTTGCATGAGAGCGGTGCCTCATCAGCGCGAGCGTGTGTTGAGGTCAGGGGCAATTTTTATTTATTTATTTATTTATTTATTTATTTATTTATTTTTAATATCTGCAGTGAGTTTATATCAATGTGGATCTGCCCAGACACCTGCCCTGATTTCCTGCTTGAGTCACCGTCTCCCAGCAGTATGGCGTTATCACGACTTCCTGTGTCCCGAAGTCCAGCACTCAGTCTCTTGGCACTGCGAAGCGCCTGCAGCTGATTATCTGCTGCCGTTTTTTGTTTATTTTTGTCTTTTTTGGTCATAATTAAGAACAGAAGTTTAGATGCCTTTGAAGTTGATTGTCTCTAAAGAGATGAGCCTAGTTAACCAGAGTTTACATTTCAGTAGCGTAGGGAATTGGTTATGAATGGCTCTGAAATTGTGATTCAACAGGAAGCTTTCTCTTTGTGTTAAATGGATAACAGATTAGCACAGCTATCAGTCACCCCTTTTGTTTGGATCCGATCTTTTTGAAGTGTAAATTTTTCAATTGGAGCTAAACGGAAGCTAGAAGTGAAGTGTCGCACGGAATCTTGGTATTGGTGCGAGAATAAACTAGTGAATATATGGGATGTGATGTGGCCAGTTTTTTTTTTTTTTTTTTTTTTTTTCCTTTTATTTATTTATTTATTTATTTATTTTTAAATAGCAGACTTGCTAGGAGAGTAGAATTGCTATAGTACCCATCTACACACACAGTGGGTTTAAATAGCTCATTGCATGTAAATGGTCCTGGCCAAACAGCATCTCCCCGGATTTAACGTCTGGAGTTCGTTGTTCTTGCACTCTTCCTGGAACAGAGACGTTGATTAGTGTCCTACCGCTCGCTCCAGCCTCGTCCCTGTTCGAGAGCTGATCAAAGCTTTTGCACATGTCTTTAGGCCAGCAGTAGCAGCACACTTCATTAAGGAGACTTTAAGGAGTGAAGTGACTGCTCTGTGGCCTTGCACTGACCTCAGCACTTCAGAGAGTTTTAGCTTCACTAAAGCTCAAAACCTGCACTCTGTATAACCGAATGAGTGATGCGTCACTGGGCCATCATACATATTGTGACTGATATTGTTTTGATGTAGGTTTATGGGCTTCCCTGGTGTTTTAAACATGAACCATGGAAACAGATCAAGTCCTGGTTTCCAAAAACCTTTGTGTTTCGAAATCAATTGAACTTTTTATAATTGCAGGTTTCTGTGATGTTTGTTTTTTTTTCTCATTTTTTTGAGGGTTTGTTTAGTGTTCCTTACCCCTTTGGTGACCCTGTGAACCTTTATTCTGATCATTTGATCTGTCTAACTGAACATTTCCCCTGACACAACTAGCATTTGACCCTGAGCTTAGTCAGTGCTCACTTGTTTAATGCATGTCGTTACGCTACAGACGAGCCGATCCTTCACCTTTCACCTTGAGGGACCTTTTCAACTTAACCTCGTGCAAGAGACTTGTTTGGAATGAAATCAACCCGCCATGAGGTCGATTGTATTTTTGTCTTGTCTAAGCTACGCGAATCATGATAAATCAAAGCCGAGGCGTTCCACATTTAGAAACCTTTTGTGTTCCCAGTGTCTTGTTTGCGAGTTAAAGCAAGAAGTAAACAAGGAAAAAAACACTTACAGATCCAATGTGCTTTGAGTTATTCCAGTAATGTGGACGGATGGTGGAACTGTTGTCCGTGATACAGCGGTTGCTTTATCACAAAGTGCAGCAAATGAGGCTTCATAAAAGGCTAAACGGCCTTTCATGATCCATTTCTCTCCCATGTCAGGCTTCGTTCCCTGAAGATGACTTAATTGAATCTGTTTGTCCACTGCAAATGAATAAATGTTATTATATCCAGAAGTGGTTTCACTTCAGCAAAGTATCAGGGTTTTTGTTTTCATGCTATGGCAGCATACGGCAGAAAGGCATGCTTTTGAAGTTTGCCTGCATTCCAACTATGTGGCCTCTTAAGAATTTATGGACAAACTGTTTTGTGAAAACTAAGTTGTATCTGATGCACGATTTTTACATCAAATACTGGGTATGGCTGCAAGCTCTTATTTTTCTGCCCTTGAGCAGGGGATTTAACCCCACTTTGCTCCAGAGGTTTATAGCATTAGCCCCATCCACTGTGGGGTGGCCTTGAAGTGCAAGAAGTGCCCACCTCGACTAGATAGTCTGTGTTTTTTTTTTTTTTTCCCCTCTATTAAGCTGCCTTGTTCTTTGTGCTTAAGTGTGCATTGTGTTGTTTGTGCAGGTTCCTGCAACTGATAGAAACGCACTGAACTCCCTGTGGGGAAAGCTAGCCTCTGAGATCCTGATGCAGAACTGGGAGGCCGCTATGGAGGACCTTACCCGCCTGAGAGAGACTATCGATAACAACGTAATGCCCCACCTCTCAGAATTCAATACTGCACTCAGATTCCGTTACATAGGCCATGATATTGACTGCCTCACATTTCAGCAAAACACTATCACCACTACTATTGCTGCACTTTCTCTGTCTCCCCCACATGCACTCTCTTTTCTGCCACGTTCTTATGAGTTTCTTTTGGTTTATTTCACTTGTTTGCCCCTACTCTGCTTACACCTCAAGCATAACCACAGTAGCACAGTTGTGTTTAACAGAATTTGATTTTGAACTGGAACAGTGTACAAGGGGACGTTTGGCATGTAGAACACCCTTTTTCCCTGACCTCTTAAATGTCTGTTTTTAACTTGGACTGAACGCATAAGCCCAAACGAAGTTGTGCCATTAATTTAAAGGAAGTCAGTAGTTCAGCATGTGGATTGAACAACCCAAGTAACCTAACATGGAATAATCTCTCTCTCTCTCTCTCTCTCACATGTATATCAGACGGTGAGCTCTCCTCTCCAGTCTCTTCAGCAGAGAACATGGCTGATCCACTGGTCTCTCTTCGTCTTCTTCAACCACCCCAAAGGCAGAGACAACATTATTGAGCTTTTCCTGTACCAGCCACAGTAAGCACCTTCAGCAGCTGCACATTGCCGTCTGGAGATTTTATTTGGCGTTGGTTCTAATAAAACCGGATGAGGTGGGATGAGAGTGAGTGTGTGGGTCCAGGTTGGAAAGCCCACCACAATCTGCAAATGAAACTGCTGATGTTGTGCCGACCAGTCCAGTACCTCAGACCACTGCTCCAGGCACAGAAATGAGCACACACGCGCGCACACACACACACACACACACACACACACACTCAAACAAACATGCACAACCCCAGGGGCCAAAGTGAAAACAAGCGATCGAGTTTCTCCGATGAGCCCTGAAAATAATAGATGGCTTAGCAGACGGACTGAGAATAGGAGCTCTGACTCAGCTGAGGGGCCGCATATGAAAAATCAATAGTTTTTACAGCAGGGTTCATTATGCAAACGAAACAAAGTCTTTGTGAAGAAAAGAGCTTTAAGGCTTCTCTCAATTTTTTTTCTGCATATCTACTGTTATTCCACCCAATACCTGAATTTATACCATTTCTATTACAGATAGGAAACCTTATCCACCGCATTAAATGTACATGCCTCTTATATTGAGAATCTTTCCATGTGTATATTTTTCAATCTAAAGCATGGTGTTATCTGCTTTTCAGCAACTTTTTTTCAGCACAGATGACTGGAACGCCAGACCAGTAATTAGTAATAAGTGCTTCACCATAGTGGCCGTAGTAAGGATAGCTTGAGGTCACTTGTTGTGCTGTTGTAGGCTGGAAAACCTCGGTGAGGCTTGGCCTTTTTCTCCCATTGGTGACCGCTCGCTTCCTTTGGGCCGGATCCAGTGGGCCAGTGACCTGTGGTTGTTTGACCCACTGGCTGAGGCCACAGCGGCATGCTCCATCAGACCTTATCCACTTACTGCAGCTCCATTCCAAGACAGCTGGCTGTACAACAGCACTTTGGACTTGGATGCTCATTATACCAGTGGACTTATTATACTACAGTAAACTCCTTCAAATAGGTACTTCTAATTTGTGGTTAGATTCTTCAAGTAATGTGTCTCTCCGTCCTGGCCAGATTATTTATAGCAGTAAAAAGTTATCTCTCCTTTCGTGCTATACACTCATCTTCAGCTCTGTGCATTTAAAAATAAACAAATAAGATAAACTTTTGTGCAACAACATGGTCACAATGGGCAGTTTATTGTGTTTGGATACATTGAGTTATCAGTTATAGCAGTGGAGTTGTGCTCATATTGATTGTTGGTTTAATTTGGAGTAGAGCAACAATTTGCATGATGAAATCTTGCACTGCCATCAAATAAGATATTGGTTAGTATCGTTAAATTACAGTTACGTTTATCGTGATCAGTGCTCTGGATTGTTTTAACTGGCAGATGTTCGGAAGAGCTCCACTTAAACTAATGGTGGTGTTGCAAAGCTGTAGAGACTGAAACAAATCTGAAGATGATTCAGAAGATTGGGCTATCAAATGTTTCGTTTAATAATGGGGCTGTTAGAGCGAGAATATTCTCAAAAGATAACCAATGATGCGGGTGTAAATAAGAAAGATGATACAGAAGTTATACTACACTGACCCTTGCTGAGTAGATTCAGTGTTTCTCTTGATTTACCTCTAATCCCAGCCCACGCAGCCATTTGCTTCTCTTTGCTTCCTTATTTACATCTCAGCGCAGTTTTGAGAAAAGTCTTGCTTTCCTAGACTCTGTCAGAGTGACAAAGTTGATAAAAACTTGCACCCTAAATCTTATTGCGTTGTTGTTTGTTTTTTTTTTTTTGTTTTTTTTTTTCTTCTTTTTTTAATAATTTATTGGCCTATTAAGGTGCATTACGGAATGTGAATGCCAGAAATAGCATCCTGACTCATGCGCGCAGACTGGCGATCAGCACCCCCTCTGGAGAGGGAGTAGGTGTAAGTTAATCACAAACACAGTACAAAGTGTTGCGGTTTGCTACGGACTTACACCACTACAAAGGCGGGAGAGAAGGATAGGGCTACGCCGCTGCTGTTTTTACCCCCGACATCTGAAGTGCCACAGTCCCCTCATCCCTTTAATTGCTTTGACTAATTAAACCATCCGCTAGTCCTCCACCTCCTTAGAACATGTGTTTCTCCATTCGGACTCATAAGAGCTTTAGGGGCTGGCCAAGACCAAGCAACTTGACTTCCTCTTTGAAATTTAATTTGATCCTCAGAAGAAGAAGAGGAGGAGGAGGTGGGGGAGGAAGCCGGAGGTCAAAGATGTTGGTTCAGATACTACAGACACGGATATTGTCCTTTGAATCGACTCGATATGTTAAGTGCACCTTAAAAGGAGCTCTTAGACTTATGACAAGGCATCTGTTGTATACTTTTTTTTCGCCCTTTCTTTTTTTCCACTTATGAGAGAAGGATACTGTCTGTCCTAGGGCTGCGTAGAAGGAACTGTATTGGATTGTAATAGCAGTGCTTCTCAATGCTCTGCTTCGCACTCAGCCTACAGCTAGTTGACCTGTAGCTGAAAAACAAGCCCCTGGTGGGTAGTATTTCAGCTACTGGCCAGGCCTGTGGCCAGTGATCTGTAGCTAGACTGAGGTTTTCCTTGTCCTTCCACCACTGAACAGAGATGCTTTCACAATTGTTCCCTTTTTCTCTCCAATACCCATAAAGGACAGATGACTCTTAAAGTGTTTGACCACCTCTTTTGTGTGTTTGTGTTTTTTCTCAGGTATCTAAACGCCATTCAGACCATGTGCCCACACATTCTGCGCTACCTGACCACAGCCGTCATCACTAACAAAGACGTGCGCAAGCGTAGGCAGGTTTTGAAGGATCTGGTCAAAGTTATCCAGCAGGTAGTAGACTCTGCCTTGTCATCAGCTAACTCATGGTTACCTCACTTAAAACTCCCACCTTTTAATCGGAACACAATGCTTTTGATTCACATTCCTGCTCATTTGTAAACAAAGCCAAACATGGCCTGAGCATGCCAGGGAAATCAGTGTTGACATAGGTGTAATCATCTGTGTGTTTTGCTTTTTTTTTTTTTTTTTTATAATAAATGATTTAAATGATTGCCTGATTCTAGCCTCGTCATCCAGCAGGAGTAGCTTCCTTGGTGATCAGTAGCACTGAAATCTGAATGAGCCTTCTCCAGATGTGTAATCTCTTGAACATCTGGCCCAAAACACTCACCAGTCTGCGCACTTGACTGTCATGGTTTCTCAAGCATTCATGGTATTTATATCCAGGGAAAGATCCAAAAACCTGTATCCCATATCCCATCAAGGCTCATCTGTTCAACGTATTGCTCTGATCCTGTCATCTCGGAAGGGTTTATAGGTTTGGAATTTAGATCGTGCTGCACCAATAACTGATGTTTATGGATAAATACATTACGGCACATATTCTTTCAGAATAGATGTATAAGAGAAATGTCATCTCAAACCCCCCCTCCCCTTTTTTTTTTTTGAAGGAGTCGTACACCTACAAGGACCCCATCACAGAGTTTGTGGAATGCCTGTATGTGAACTTTGATTTTGATGGCGCTCAGAAGAAACTTCGAGAGTGCGAGTCGGTAAGTTCCAGATGCGCCATTCGTATTTATTAGCTTGTTTACAAGGTTATTTTTCCAAAGTAGTCATGTTCATAAGAAAAGCCAAGTGATTCTGCGATGTTATAACCTAGGAGATCTTTTACAGGCCTCACTGGTGCTTAAAACCGACTCTGTTCCCAAAAAAAGTCTCACAGACCTTTTAACCAGTCAAATGCATGCAGCTTGACTTTTCTGACCACAGAAAGCCTGCAACTTTTCAATTTACTTCCATGACGCCTTGGCTTTAACCTTATGACGAGTTGTAATGAAACCACACGCAGCCCAGAGCTGCGGCCGGTCAGTGGAGTCCTACGAACTTTCCCAAGCTGCGGCGAGAGTCATTACCAATGCTATATCATAAGCCGCACTTGCCCGCAGATGACCTTTTCTGTAGCTTGGTCTGAAGGCTCTCTCTCTCTCTCTCTCTCTCTCTCTCTCTCTCTCTCTCTCTCTGTGTTTGTGTCCCTCTCTCGAATGAGAATGAGTGCCTGTCGGAAAGCCTCTGACTCACTGTCTCTCAACTTTTTATGATGCCCAGTAATCGTCCATCAGCGACATGGTTAACAAAAAGCACTTTTGGTGTGTTGAGGTCAGATCATGTGCTGAAAAGAGCTTGCTGTGGTTCAGACGTTTATATTTTTGCTCGGGTGTATAATGGGCCTGCGTGCTGATCTCCGCATTAGATTTCACCCCCTGATTTGCTGTATCATACGCTTCTATATTTACGGTAAAAGCTGTGTCTTTTAGTGCCAGCAGAACAATTTTAGAAAAACCTAACAGCAATGTATAGTGTGTGTGTGGGGGGGCTACGACAACAGAATTTCATTGTATGGCATGGTACTTCACACTTTCCAGGGCCGTTTGCTTATGTTTCTATCCCCCCCCCCCCCCCCCCCCCCTCGTGTTTTGGTTTATCATTGTGTTCATGGAACACAGCCTGTAAGTAATAGCTCTTGGCTGCATTATTTTGGGGTCATGAGCCAGCCTGGCACGTTCACGGTGCTGCACTGACCCTGGAAAACATGACTTTTAAACCTAAATTTGTTTAGTAATGTTCTGCATTCAAGCTCTGTGGCCAAATCCTAATAATAGGATCACATTCATATATGTCCTTGGAGAGCGTTGCTATGACCGAGTCCAGAAATGAAATGTTCATGGAAAGTCTTGGGTGAAGTAAACAACAGATTCGCAGTCCCGAGGATTCATCTTAAGAAGAACGGTTAATAAGGTCAAGTGCTTGAGCTGGGTTTATATTCAAAATTCCTGACACGACACTGATTTATGCTGCCTGCTCATTGCATGATCGATTACTCGGTTCAGCGTTTTTCAACAGTTTTTAAATCTTATGATCTGGTTAATGCTTAAGGCGAATTTAATCAGAGTCACGACTCCTTGCACGCTCACATGGCGGCTGGCCTGAACTCTTCACTGTAGGGAAGGAGAGCAAAGCTGGTTCGGGGAAGTATACTAGCCAGAGGGCTGTGTTACTCCAATACCAGGCAGGTGTGCTAATTACGGCTACTCTCAGAAGACTTGTCTTGTTAGCATGCAGAGCATAATCGACATTTCCCTAATGGTTTGATCATTGACATAAAAGGCTCAACTGTGGGTGATTTTAGTCTCATTTTCATCCCTACTTCTTGAAGATAAACGTTCGGAATGAAAAACATCTGGCATGATTGCGTGGGCTTCCTCACAGAAGTAAATGTTTAAAAATCATGTCACTGGTTTAGTCAGGGTCTCATTTCTTCGTTAAGTTGGGCTATTCTTATTTATTTAATTTTTTTTATGTATGAAAAAGCCCTTGGGTTTTCTTGCTTGACTTTTTTTGACAGATGAGGTGTTAGACGCTGGGGCAGTTTTCGGAGTTTATCTTGAGCTCAATAGTACAGCAATACCGAATAGTCAGCAGTTTTTCCTACTTGACTGTTAACTGATGAGGTGTTTGATGTAGGGAGAGATTTAAAGAGTTATATTTTAAGCTCATTAATACAGAAGCAGCGAATAGCCAATTCTTCGAAAAAAGATTCAACTGATAAAATTAGACCGATATCAAATAGCCTCGAAGACATTCCTGTTATATTACAGTTACTGCTAAAAGAGTGCGGTTTGGGTCTGATCATGCAGAACTTGGATTTACAGTTTTTGTTTGCCAAGTTGACTGGTTACATCAATTGACAGTCCAATGAATCGACTAAGTTTCATTTAGAGTTTTTCCTGCTCTTAACCTACTTGATCCAGCTCCTCAGCTCTTTATAAAGCTTCTCATGAGCTGGATCAGTGCAGGCCATAGAGAGAACTTGAAGCTGTTCTGCACTGTCCAAGCCTGATTGTAAGAACCCCAGCTCTATGGGTATGTGGTACTTTTCAAAGCAAATCTGCCACTAGGATATGTCTAAAAAAGGGCATTTTATGCCTTTTACAAAATCTGCTCGAAGGTCTTTCCTGAAAAACAAATGACAGTAATTAGGGCACTTAAGCCATCTGAGGTTCTTTCAGGTTAAGATAAGCATTGACGACAGTAAAACACGCGCCAGCTGATATAGCTGTGTAGTTGGGTCTTCTTCAATCGGAACAGCCGAGATAGCAGAGAGCGGAGCCTAAGCAAACAGAACTGGAGGACGAGGACTGTACATGAACCATGCCGCAACAGCAGGAGCTCTTGCATGCCTTTACCGCTGTGGAATGCGTTGCGCTGCACTAAACTGTCAGGCGACATGGCAAAAATATCATGTCGCAATAACAAAAGATATAAAAGTACTGACGGAACCTGCAACGCAAGCAAATAAAAAGTCATCTTTGGTGTAATTTATTGTAAAGTCCGATACGTCATCATACTGCCCACCCTTGTCTCCTCATCAATAAAGAGGACAGGAAAGTTAATGCGGAGAAGCAGGGGGTGTGTGTGTGTGCGCTGCTCAGAGCCCAGCTGGTGTGTCTCTCAGGGACCGTGATTTACATAGTAGAAGATCTGTGTGAACACAGTGGCAGTGTAAATTGGTTCCACCATGGAGTTTGCTGGACCCTGCGGCACTGGCCGATATGTGCAGTGATAAGTTAAAGCCGCTGTGGCTGATTGGGTGGCTGGCTTTGTTCCTATTCTGTTTCATGTGGAGATTGTGGAATTCCAAGGTTTGTGGTTGATTTGGCATGATGAGAATGGCCCTAAATCGTTCTTTATTTTCTTTTTTTCTTTTCTTTTTTTTTTTTTTTTTACCTCACATGCAAATGGGACTTTCTTCCTTCAACAACAGCCAAAGTAAACTATTTCTGAGTGAACTTCAGCATAGATGTGTTTTCGAAAAAGCCCACCCCCATGGTCCAGTTTGTCAGGATACACTCATTTACATTCTTTATATTATAATCTTCTCTTAATTAGTACACATTCTCATTTAGTACTCGTTTGGGCAGTTCTGGTTTCCCACTGTTTGAACCTGTTGCTACATTGTTCGAGTCCAGAACATGCAAAAAGAGCCGTTTTGATATCTGTAACGAGTTTCTATAAGCTCTGCTCTGCTCTTTTTTCCTTATTTATCTGTAAGCATTTCTCTGAACTGTAATCTCTCACGCCTTACCCATTTAACAGTACCCTAATCCAATTGTTCCATCTCTCAAAGGTGCTGGTGAATGATTTCTTCTTGGTGGCATGCCTTGAGGACTTCATTGAAAATGCTCGCCTGTTCATCTTTGAGACCTTCTGCAGAATTCACCAGTGCATCAGCATAAAGTAAGACTTCATCTGGATGGAGATAGCAACTATTAAATACAGTGCCTTGCGAAAATATTTGGCCCCCTTGATCTGTTCGACCTTTTGCCACGTTTCAGGCCTCAAACATAAAGATATAAAACTGTAATTTTTTGTTAAGAATCAACAACAGGTGGGACACAATCATGAAGTGGAACCAAATTTATTGGATATTTCAAACTTTTTCAACAAATAAAAGACTGAAAAATTGGGCGTGCAAAATAATTCAGCCCCTTTACTTTCAGTAGAGAGCAAACTCTCTCCGGAAGTTCAGTGAGGATCTCTGAATGATCCAATGTTGACCTAAATGTTTAATGTTGATAAATAGAATCCACCGGTGTGTAATCAAGTCTCCGTATAAATGCACCTGCTCTGTGATAGTCTCAGAGGTCCGTTTAAAGCACAGAGAACATCATGAAGAACAAGGAACACACCAGGCAGGTCCGAGATACTGTTGTGAAGAAGTTTAAAGCCGGATTTGGATAGAGAAAGATTTCCCAAGCTTTAAACATCCCAAGGAGCACTGTGCAAACGATAATATTGAAATGGAAGGCGTATCAGACCACTGCAACTCTACCAAGATCCGGCCGTCCCTCTAAACTTTTAGCTCATACAAGGAGAAGACTGATCAGAGATGCAGCCAAGAGGCCCATGATCACTCTGGATGACTTGCAGAGATCTACAGCTGAGGTGGGAGACTCTGTCCATAGGACAACAATCAGTCGTATACTGCACAAATCTGGCCTTTATGGAAGAGTGCAAAGAAAGCCATTTCT